>JAYMTA010000049.1:0-53228 GCA_036897625.1 Pelargonium cotyledonis
TATATATATATATATATAGTTAATATTTGGGAGAGCAGACCTTGTGGTGTTGGTGTGGGTTAATGTTGACTGTTGAGGAGGCAGTTGCAAGTTGCAATTTGATAGATTCGAAATTCACAAACAAAGTAACTAACCAATTGCAGCAACAACAATAACAACAGCATTATTTAATATACAGTACTATGCCCATATGACTGATCAGAGAGAGAAAAAAAATAATTTAGTTAAAACAAATGCAAGATCAGACCAAAATAGAAAAGTAAGTATTGAAACAAGTCATGGGATTGGGATGGGACAGTTGCAACTGCAGGATGCAACGGCCTAACTTCAATGATAAATAAAGTATATAATCATTAGAAAAATGATCATCCCTCAGTGGTACTGCAACTGCACCTGCAAATTGCAATTGGTAATTAAATATTAAGCAGCAAATTAAATATTATATGGATCTTCACCTCCTTTAAATCTTTGTGCCAACCTGCAGAGGACACACCTCATCTTCTCTTCTCTTCTCTTCTATCATCACCCTAGTTGATCTGAGCAAGTTCAATAGCAATATCAACAGAGGAGAGCAGAGCAAGTTAATTAATTAGTTATGCTTGAAAGCAACACTTTATTGATGGATTCTGATAGTAATAACAAGAAGTCTAACAAGATCCGAGAGATTGTTAGGCTTCAACAGATCCTCAAGAAGTGGAAAAAGCTAGCACATTCGTCATCATCATCGAAGAACAACAGCATTTCCAACACTAATACCAGCAGTAGTAGCAGTAGCAGTACCGGCGGAGGAGGAAGTAGTAGCAGCAAGAGCATCAAATTCCTAAAGAGAACGCTGTCATTTTCCGACAGTAACCCTACTGCTGAGGCTGCTGTTCCCAAAGGCTTTCTCGCTGTTTGCGTCGGACAAGAGCTCAAGAGATTCATCATCCCCACTGAATACTTGGTCCATCAGGCATTTGTCATGCTACTCCAACAAGCGGAAGAGGAATTTGGGTTTCAACAACAAGGAGTTCTCAGGATTCCTTGCGAGGTGCCCGTTTTCATGAAGATCTTGAAGGTGGTGGAGGACAAACGACAAGTCTTTTCCCTGCATGATGATCACTTCTACAACACTACTCATGCATGTACTACATCATCGTCATCATCATCAACTTCGTCAGATTGCGAGCTTACACCTTCTCATCATCCTCAGTTATGTAGATAATGATTGATCATATGTCATCATTATCCTTAACTAATCAGTTCTTGGTTCCATTTCATTTTGACTTCTTCTTTCATCATCTTAGTTAATCCTATATATTTGAGACTTATTTGTGTGTACTTCTATATAGATATTGAGATTTAATAAGAACGAAATAATTATTTATACTTTTAACGGTAGCTAGAACACTATCTACATATAGTAGTTCATATACATACCATGAATGAAGATTCAAGATTCTCCAAGCTTTGTTTGTGTTCACATAGTTATCTACCAAATTTCCTAAATGTCTCTTACTCAATATTATATTAATTACTACTATGTTTGTGCTCTTGTTCTCCTGAACTTGATTTCTGAGAAAATCTAGTCACTCAAACATAAAACGATTCATTGATAAAATGGAATCGAAATTGCCAAGGTCAAAACACAATGCTAGCACCAATAAAGACAGTATAGTATTTTGGCTTGAGAAGCAACATATAAGGTTTATTATAGTTGGCATACAGATAGATGTAAGAGAAAGTATCAGTGCATGCAAACATGCATTATAGTGCATACCTGGTGAATACATCAAACTGGCAACTATTTTTCATGGTTTTACCCAAAATCTTCATATAAAAGACAAATGTCTCTCATGCAGCACCAATCTGCCCATCACATACAATCAAATGTAAGTTTCAGGTACAATACAATAGAAACCCGTGCAGCTGGGAGTAATGGTGCAAGTAAGTTGAGACAATAAGTTGAGACAATAAGTTGAGACAAGATGAGTTCTGAAATAGCATATATAGTGACAGTGTGACACCGTTTACAAACACACCATAGTATTAATGGGAAGCAGATTATAATTTAAATGACAACATCATTGTCATTTATGCATATCAGAACTTGAATTGACACAAAAACATCATAGAACTGGCAGAATCAGTTCCTTCCAGACCCTTCGAATTGGGTAGGATTAGAATCTGTTTCGATTCCTATAGTATAATAACAATGTCATAGCTAGCTTGGAGAACACTAATGTAGATTGGACTCTATGGATTAGTCAAGTCTAAATTGTTCCTAACACCAAGAGAAGCTTTTCTCTGTCATCGCTGCATTACGATTCAATCAAAAGCTACTCCTAAGAAGTATATTGTCTCTACCTTTTGATCAATAAAACTCCAAAATCCTCAGTAATATATATATATATAGAAAATTTAAAAAACTAAATACTCGAGGAAGAAAATAGAGATCATAGCCATAGTAGCAGACTCCAGCAACAGCAACATTCAAGGAGATGGAGGATTGGAGCTGGTGACAGTCATTACAGCATTCCAAATCTGACCACGACCTCAGATATTTGGAGGCAAAGCTGCTCCTGAAACGGGGCCGATTGCGAAAGCTCCGCGAAGCCAGGCTTGGATTCAAGCTTGATTTCGAGGATGGACAGGCGGTTTTCGATGGAATCGAGCTTGATTTCAGGAGGTATCGGACATGAGACGGACCTGGCTTCCTCTCTCTCTCAGAGGACACCACCTACTAACATCACGACGCTCTGGAGATCCTCAATGGCCTTCGCGTGTAGTGTGTGATTTCAGTTGTTCTGGTAACAGATTTTTCAGATAAAAATTCTGAGTAATTTTGCTTTTGATTCGTTGTTGTTGTTGTTGTGGTCGTGATTGTTCCATCTTCAGCAGGAAGATGATTCTCGAACAGAAGGAACAGAACTGAGAACAAAACAGAACCTTCGATAGAGAGTGAGAATTAAGAATTAAGAATGTGTACTGGTCTGGGCCTGGATCTCTATATTCCTTAATTGGGCCCAGAATTCACATGGTATTGCTTAAATTTTCCTTTTGCTGTTTTTTTTTTAAATGAAAAATCATGTCATATTCGTATTGGACATACGCTACTTACATGATTCATGTTGTATCATCTATAATTTGCATTCGTATTGAACATACGCTACTTACATGATTCATGTTGTATCATCTATAATTTGCATTGATCTCATCGTCTCTTTCTTACTTACAGTTAAACCTTACAATTTGAACTTAAAATCACATATATTTCAAAACTAACTCGTATGTCTCTTTCTTACTTACAGTTAAATCTTTCAATTTGAACTTAAAATCACATGTACTTCAAAGCTAACTCACATTATTATGAGTTTGGATCGCAAAAAATAAACCCACCAATTTTCAAGTCGGATCGAGTTTTTCTTGAGAAATTCGCAATTCACTTCAGACGCACACCTCTTGCGGGTTGCATTCATATGTAATGTGTTTCCAATCTGAACCTTAACATCCCAATCAAACCCAAATCTATACTGTCGGCTTTATCACAAACCCACACTTATACAGTTCAAATGCCTAAGAAAGTGAGGAATGAATAAGAGCCTTGTTCGGTTACATAAATATAATCTCTCCATCCTAAAACGAATAAGAGCCCCATTAACGACTCGACATTGTTAACAAAACTTTAATATATAACTTGCGCAAATCTTTCTATTTCCGAACTCGATCCAATCCATTAGTTGATAGAGCATTTTACTCGATAGCCTGTATCTCTAAAATACCTCTACAAATGGTCAATCTAACTAATTTTGAACTTCAACCAAGAATAAACAGTATTTCACCTTAAACACACAAACGTTATACAAAGTTAAATCTGGGTTCAAATTCAAAACAATAGAAATTCAAATTACAAAAAAATACAAAATTTCTGATATGCAATTTCGTAACTGCCTCACAATATCGCTTAAAAGTTAAAACATTGATCACCATCATCAATACAATAAAGCTAAAATCCACAATGATCAGTTAATTATTTTTTATTTGTATGATGAAAAGAGAAAACTCAGTAAACGACTGACTGATCAGACACCCCGGGATTGGTCGACTACATAAAATGCCTATTCTGTTGTATTTGCTAATTATCTAAGTGACATAAGAAGAGTGATGGGTGTCAGCAGTAAAAATTGCAAGTCTCACAGAAAGATTGGTGCCATCACAAGTGTAATTGTTGCCAGCATTTTTATGAGGACGTGAATTGAAGGTCCAGCAGTGTCCTTGAACGGGTCTCCCACGCTGCAAATGCCGATTAATCAAAATTTCAGACTACGATCTTTATACGATGATGAACACAAATTGCAAACGTTCGGTTGCATATTAGAATATCTGGTTTCAAGTAGAGTTTATTCTATGAGTCTATAACAAAAGCTGAACTTCTCGTCTAGTGTCAACATTGTTATTATCACACCGGGATTCTCATCCAATCTAGACCGGGCAATTTGGGTTTCAAATTGGGCTTTTGGGGCTTGGGTTGAGGAGAGCTATCACAACCCGTGATAGGGTTACTGACTTTGCGTGTAAAATGTGTGAGATAACCCTAACCATCCCAAAGTTGTGTCGGGTCTATTATTGAGACGAACCGGAAAATGTGGGTTAGATTTTGGGTGCCGTGGGTTCCAATCCAAATAATCGGCCCTAAACCAATCTTAAACCTAGAACCAACATATTGGTGCTAGAACAGGGGTCACCAGGGATACGAGTCACTGTGTCATTATTTACTAGGTTTAGAGGTCCATTAGATTTTCTTGACGTACAACAAATCCAAGTGAAAGCAATTCCTTTTATAAGTTTATTTTACTTATGTAGCCTAAGACGTATTGCTAATTTGGGTTCAATAAGATAAAGTTTGGACAGAAGTTTTTTGTCAAGAATGAAGAATCAGAATGGAAAGAGATTCACATTGTTCATGTGTGGGTTATGATTTTTTTTTATCGTGAGAATGGCTCTAAAATGGGAATCTTAATCCTCATTCCCATTCCAATTTTTTAATCAAAACGCTAACTAAGTACAATGGAAAGGAAAAATATATATAAAGGAAACGAGACTTACGTATCTCCAGTAACTGCTGCCTTATGACAGTCGCTCCCTTTGCCCCCGAGAGCCCCAGTCTCTATGTACTTCTTTGCATTATCCCATGCACCACCAGCTGTGTTCAAGAAAAGAGCCATAAGAATACCAGAAACTGTGGCAAACATGAGCATGGAAGCAACAACTTTAGCTCCAAGTAAAGGTTGCCCAGTGTAGTATCCTAAAATCCGGAACACAAAACCTGCAAGCAATACAAGCAAACTTGAATATGAATTCATCACCTATAATGCGGGGATTGACGATATGGGAAAGGGACGGGTACAAATGTTACACAAGTAATTGACTTACCAACAGCTACAGGCGATATAATAGCTAGAGCACCAGGTTTAATCATCTCCCTCAACGACGCGGATGCTACAATGGCAACGCAACGACCATAATCTGGTTTGTCCTTGTAGTCCTGAATGATCATGGACAACAAATCCCATCAATTAACATTTAACACCAGGGTTGAAAAATCAATAATATATATATATGGTTTAGGCTAAGCCAAACCAATAAAAATGTGACACCTCATTAACTTTAACACAAACCTACTACGGTGAATTTGTGGAGCGCCCTCCTGGATCCCGTAAATATTAATGAGGTGTCATAACCTTATTGACAGCTCATTCTTAGCCAAATTTCTTACTTACATATATAGAACTACTTGTGCTTACCATGATCCCTGGCCTCTCGATAAATTGTCTTCTTACTTCATTAACAACCTCTTGAGCAGTACGTCCAACTGCAGAACAGGCACATGCACTAAACAAGTAGATAAGCATGGATCCGAGCAATCCACCGATGAAAACTTCTGGAATAGCAATATCAACCTGAAAGCAGCGTCCAGTTGGAAGGTTAGCAACCAATACAAAAGCGATGAAAATAGGATGGAAATAAAATTGTAGTGATTTCACCAACCTGTTTAAAAGGTTCACGAGCAAATGTTGCTACCTCGTCCATATAAGCACTAAAAAGAAGAAAAGATGCTAGTGCAGCAGATCCAATGGCAAAACCTTTAGTAGTAGCTTTTGTGGTGTTCCCCACCGCATCAAGAAGATCAGTAATCTCCCTAACACTTTCTGGCTGTAATAAGATATTTATGCTATATTAGAATTAGAAAAGAAAATTGTAAACATATTGCTCTTGAGATAGTAGGCAAATCCTTGGAAGAATCCCCATATCAACTTTGGGTTAAAAATTCATTTTCCAGAAAATGTTTCCAACTTGGAGCAACCGGTCATGCTTTGTGCACTATATACTATTTTACTATAAACTGAACCAGAATTACCTGCTGACTCATCTCAACAATTCCACCAGCATTGTCAGCTATTGGTCCAAACATATCCATAGTGAGAACATAAGCAGCAGTGCTGAGCATTCCCATTGTAGCTACTGCGGTACCAAACAAACCGCCAGTTGGATTTCCAGATTCATCCACTAGTCCGCAGGTCTGACCCAACCAGAATGCTGAAACAACAGACACACTAATAACGAGAACAGGAAGAGCTGTTGATTCCAGGCCCAAACTGATGCCAGCAATGATATTAGTCCCATGACCCGTGGAGCTTGCTAAAGCTAATGTTCGCACAGGCTCATGCTTGTAGTCAGTGTAGTACTTGGTGATCCAGACAAAAGCATATGCTGTGGTGATACCAACCAAACCACATAAGAAGAAGTTGAACCAAGCAGAAGGGGCTTGTTCTGTGTAAAGTAACCACCGAGTTGACTGAAAAGTATTAGACAAAACCAACATGATATCAGTACTCAGAATAGTTACAGCAGCATTGCACCAATACAGTACTTGTTTTCAATATATAAAGGAAAGAATGTTTAAGCTAACAATAAACATTTCGTAAGAGTAACTAATAGATTTTCCAGCGGGGGACAGAACATTACCACTCCAAATGTCAGAACGGCTAAACCTATGGTAATAGAATATCCCTTCTGAAGAATTGCCATTGGGTCCTCTATAGGAGACTTCACACCAGAGTCTCGTGTGCCCCTAATAGAAAGTACACCCACTGATGATATCACCAGGTCGAACGAGTGGACAACAAGAGGAAACAATATGAAGCCAGATGCATCTGCATAGACACTGAGGGTGAGAAAATTTAACAAAACAACTGTTCTTCAATAATATATGAACTATGTGAAATTACTTTAAAAGGACAGGGATGAAGGTACTTGCCTTCAATCTTACAACGTTGAACCATCGTTGCCCCAAGAATCATAGCACTGACAATTTCAGCCGCAATACTTTCAAAAAGGTCAGCGCCTCGAGCTGCACAATCACCCACATTGTCTCCAACCTTAAATGCAGCAGTAAAATAGTTTAATAATAAGCTCGAATAAATATATGTTTAAAGAGATAATGAACGAGGTGTAACGATGGACAGAATGGAAATGAAACAATCTGATATCACTAACAAGGAAAGGGAAAAGAGGAGAACCAAAATAAAAGAAATGAAAATTTAGTTCTTGTCAAAGTATTACCTAAAATCTTGATTTATTCCATGTTTGGTTCTAAAATTGCATAAGTCTACAATATGAGCTTTTACTGAAAATGCTACACAGCAAAAGAAAGTGGCAAATAGATTGTATGTGTTTTAACTATATATTCATCAATAGAAGTATGCACTTCCTACTGATGCTCTTGAACCAATAGATTTAATTTACATCCAAAGTTCTGAACAAGAATTTTTTCAATGTCATAGAGCAATTGCAGAAAATAATGCACAATTTCGAAATAAGAGAGATCAAGAAGAGGTAAATACCAAGTCTGCAATTACAGCAGGATTCCGTGGATCGTCTTCTGGTATTCCCTGCTCCACTTTTCCAACAAGATCAGCACCAACATCAGCTGCTTTAGTGTATATTCCACCACCCAACTGAGCAAAGAGGGCAACAAAAGAAGCTCCAAAACCAAATCCCACAAGGAGAAGAGGTACTGGAATAGGAAACTAAGTTAACCAGCAAATAATAAATAGCAGTAAAGCATAATGGGGGGAAAAACTAAAATGGCCAGCATAAATATATGCAGCCAAACATCAAAATAATAATTTTCTGATGCAGGCAAAAAGGCAAACAGGTGCCTTTATTTCAAGTCATTGCATGCCATCATACATACATAAACACAACAGTAACCATATCCGCTGTTTCTTTGATAAGGGCTTATAGTAACACTCATAAAAATGAAGTTTAGTGCAGATCTTTGATATCACCATTACATCAAAACAACCAAATTCTACTTAGGCTTCCATCTCTATCAAACAAACATCTACATATAATTTTAAATCAGAACAACCAAACTCTACTTTTGAATTAAATCTTATGTTAAAACCTAGTTACAATATTATCCATGACTAGAGGCTCCTCTCAATGATGAAAACTGTTTATCCTTCATCAAGCCCACAAGCCTGGGGGTTTAGAGTTTCCAAAACAAACTCTCTCTTTTTGCAATTGATGCACCAGATAATTCAGAAATCATTCTTATTGATCAAAACAAACATACAAAACAACCAATTAAAGTATACTATAGCAGTTTCATCAGCAATATCCCCATCTTGAGAAGATCAATCTCTTATGTACACTAACTAGTTCGCGTGATGACAATGAATATTTCATAGCAAATATTTATGGAGTAAGAGAACTTAGCACATACAATCTGTAACCTTCATTGAGCCAGGTGAATCCACTTCCAACAGAACATAGAACGTAGAGTATAAGATGGCTACACCAATCACAGACATACCAACAACAACTAAAGCCGAGAAACCACCAGCACGCACGGCAATCTGCATGAGAATATGCAGATTAAATTATAGATCTAGAACTGTCTGGTATATGATGGACTAGGAAAAAGACAACCTGCAATGCCTCTCTTGCAGACCTTCTTGCAGCACTGGAAACGCGAACATTTGCACGAACCGACACCCACATCCCAACATACCCTGCAAGACCTGAACATAGAGCTCCAAAAAGAAATGCAGCAACAGTAATATATGCAGATGTGGATCTGCACCAGCAAGACGGTCAAAGGATTTGTCACCTGGAAAGTTAAAAATAGAAGATACACCTAAAAACATTATTGAAGTATGTTGTTACCTTCCAAGGCCAGAAGCTTCTTGCTGAGGAGTTGTGCTCCGGAACAGATATATGCAAAGGATCCCTAGAGCTAACAAGAAGGCCATCTTAGAAATAGTTCCATATTGGGTCCTGAAGAAACCTTCGGCTCCATCACGTATTGCATCTGATATCTAAAAGGTGGGACAATAAGCTCAGAACAAGTGTGTGAAGAGTTGGAAGATTCAAACACTGCTTCTTAATAGCTTAGTTTCTGAAATTAAATTTACCAAGTGAAACTGATTTAATCATAAAGGTCTTTATACTCTTTACAAGTTCCAGCAGCAATTCTTACTTAGCATTGGATTATGTCCTTCAATAACAAAAAAATTCGAACACTCAACAATTGCCACGAACATCAACAAAATCACTATGTTAATGATGCAATAAGCTGCAGAAAAAGTTTCATCGGTGATTCAACTTAAGAAAGGCTATCATGCATATGTTCTTGTAGTGACAAGCCTTACCAATAATCTATATACGTGGCAAATCAATTGATGAAAGCTATGACCTAGAATAAAGCAATAAATACTATGAACTAAACTAAATGTGAAAGGGTGTACCTGAACCATCTCAGGAGGCCCCTCATCCTTTGAGAGTACCCACTTAGTAAGATATATAGACAAAACGAAGCTCATGATACAAACTGAGAAGACAAACACAATGATTGGCGAAGTACTTGCTCCAATATAAAAAACTGCTCCAAAGCCCAAGAGAACTAGTATAAAAAGAACACGGACATTTGTTCCCATTAAAATCCGAAAAATCTGCATACAAAATGTAAACTTATTAGAATAAGGAGGAACAAAAGATCTTGGAAATAGCTAGAACTAAGTTGTTCCACAGGATAAGCATCCTATATTACACTTGTGACAAAGATACACGCTTAAATCATACAATGAACAAGAAAATCAGTGAACGACAATTAACCCGTTTGTATCAAGAAGTAGTATAAATGCAGCATATAGCATAATGCACTCAATAGCTAGAACTACTAAAAGAAACGAATTCATAACCTTAATTGCAAATGGAGGCAAACTGCATTTGATCATGATTGAGAACTATGCTTCATTTTTGTTACACATATTGAAAGCTACAAAATAATAAGAAACAAAAATGAGCAAAAGGCTCATACCAACGGGTTGTAGGGTTTACTGCGCATGTTGGGGAAGGTCCTTGGTCTAGCTTGGTATGGCCCCAAAGTACCATTCTCCATGTTGTCATCCATCATCATGGTGTGAGAGGAGTTAGCCCTACGGACTACAGGGAAAGGGTTGCACTCGCCACCTTGGGGCAAGTCACCCCCTGAACCTGGTCGCTGAATGGTGAATGCTCAAGTTAAGCCAGAAACAAACTGGACCTTCACCTAACAAAGGAAAAGGAGATGTCAATACCGGGCTAGCAGACTTGTTGTCTTCCAGACTCGAAGTCTTGGCTTTCCTCTGAAGGTAGAAAACTGAAAGCAAATCATTTAGGACACATCAATGTGACATGGTTTTGCAAACAACTTATGCACATAGAAGCATGCTTAAATGAGTAGAAATGATCAGAAAGAAAACAAATGAGCTCCATAACTTCAAAGACAAAGACAAGGATAGTTGGATTTTGCATCAGTAGAAAACAAATAAGGCCAAAATAACAGAGCAAGCAACCAACTCATCACATCAAACAAATAAATTCTAATTGAAAACGAAAATGAATAAAGAAATAAATCCATAATATCAAAGACTTCGAGTAAATATTCCAAAATTTTAGTTTACTGGAAATGCTTTAGCCAAACAAAACGCAACTGAGTGAGCAGCACAAAAAAATAGATCCACAGGAAACGCAAACGGTGTCCACAGAAGAGGAGGTTATGTACGTATCTACGGAACTGAAATGACTGAAACTAAATTTTCTATCACATTTTCTCGAGAATCCGAAGCGAAATTCGCACAAATTTAAACCGCATAAGATCCAAACCAGAAAACAAAATCATAGCAATCAAAATGTAATGCAGGAATTCGAATCAAAACAAAGCAATAATTGGATTACCAGGAAAAAAAGATCTAGAAAAATTCGACGACCTATGCTTCAAATGCAAGTAGATTTCACCTTCGACCGAAGAACCGCCGTCGACGACAAGAGCTTCTCGATATCGGAGGTCGGAGAAACCTCTCTCTCTCTCACTCTGCGACTCTGGTGCTGTCTCTGTGTATAGAGTATTATTATTATTAGTAATTTTCAACGAAATATTCAGATAAGTACAGAATTTATTTATTTATTTTTACATAATTATCATTTTTATTTTCTTTGTTTTCAGATAAGCTCAGGTAGTCAGGTTACAGAGTCGATTCTGATTTATTATTATTTTTTTCGTTTTTTTAATTAATAATCCATTTTCAGTTGCAAATTGCCAAATATGTTTTGCCACGTCACCAGTCCAATACATATCTGCCACGTAATAATTCTTGCTTTATACCACTACAATTTTTTTTTTTTGTAGTGAAATGTAACTGAAAAGATTAACATTATAATTAATATATATTTTTTTGTAGAATATAATTAGATTTGATTACAACATAACCTTGAGATGATGTGATAATTAAGATTGTAGGTATCTTTAAAAATGACACTTCAACTATTGAGATATTACTCTCTCTTCTTCTTAATAAAAAAGATGAATTAGAAATTAATCGAACTTGCAATTGTCTATAGAGTCTATAGTTTGGACTCGAACAAGCTAACATCCGAAACCCAACTAAAAAATTTCCAACCTCGGGTTGAAACTAACATTCCTTGAGAAATGCAGGTCAAGTCATGTGAACCCCGTCAACTCACAAATTTGTACAAAAACTCGAACAAGTCCTTACCCTCAACCCAAACAAACTACCATCCATTTCCAGTCACACCCGGGTTGGACATTTTCAACCCGAAATTCATATTGCCACATCCAAAAAACTCGATTTCAAATTGTTAACTCTCCATTTGGATCCGCTCGATCTCCATAGATACCCAAAAGATATTGTGTTGCATTTGGGATACAAAGTTGCATGGTCTAATCATAAACTATTTTTACCATTGTGATTTATTTAACATTATTATGTCTACAATGAATAAATTATATCAATAATAATTAACTATTATGCAACAAGAACTCACAAATCGACACTTCATAATATAAGCAACATTTCTATTATGAGCATTATATTAGCAGAAAGTGGTTCATTTCTGTAACTTCCAATTCCACAAAGTTGGATGCTAATATTGAACAACAATATGTGGAACAAAATAACCAATAATATGTTGAACAGAATTATCTGAAAACTATTTGGTTAGCTCTATAATAAATATTAAAAACAACTTCCCATCGAACACAGCTTCAAACTTGACACTATGCATTTCAGACCTTCAACTTGGCAAACCGGGCGATATTAGCAAGAGCAGTTCTTAAACTTCGAATACCAGCTCCAGTTTTCGAGCTCACCATCATCTGACACGATAATAATAATCAAATCCAGAGTATTTAGGTCAAACTGTAGGCTTATTTGCACAAAACTACGATGAACTGTGCACATGTAGTTGCACTTGCACCGTTATCATCAATGTTAATTTTTAACAAAATGCAACACTGCACGTACTGCAATAGCATTGAAATTTAACATATAAAATAATAATTTATGTAAGGGTATTTTTGTTTTTTCAATAAAATGTTAACATTGTTGTTATTTGTTAATGATGTAGCTTATCGAAAATAAGTTTACTAAGTTCTTCCAATTTAAAATTCAATGCAGTGTGCAACACATGTAAAGTTCAATGCATTGAACTTTAAGAGGAACAACTGACTACACATACTTTTAATAAGGATTCATTTACATAGGGGTATTATTGTCTTTTCAATAAAAAGGTTATCATCGTTTTAATGATGCAACTTATTGAAAGTAAGTGCAGTTTAAAATTCAATGCAGTTGTGTGCAACGCGTGCAAAGTTCACTGTAATTTTGTGCTATTTACTCTTAACATTAATCTCTCTCGAAAAATAAAGGTAATCAATTAAAGATAATAAATTTGTTCCCTCTTACCAAAGGCTGGACAATAGACTTATTTCCCTTCAGGCTCTGCAAAAACAAAAGAAAAAAACTGGTATTCAAAAGTTATTTAGGTGTAGATTACTATTAAATGCTGTAGATTAATTCAAATGTCATGTCAAATGTGATTTACCTCTTCGATTTGCATTGCTCGGCGTGCAACATCAACAGGGAACACTAAGTCTGTCTTGGTCAATACTATCTGGTACTTCGTATCAAATCTGTCAAATTTATAATGAACATATCAGAAGCTTCTTTATATCTTATAATTTGTCCATTCTTATAGCAATAACCGATTGTTCCGTGTGTTTCTATTAGAGATGGCAGTTTGTGTTCATGGGTCTCGTTGAAAGTTTAGTATTACGTTAAATGGTTCGATTCGAGCACAACCCGATTATTAGATCAGTTGAGTCACACGACACACACACGACCCAATTATGAGCGGGTTGACACGATACAATACAGCCCGATATGTTTCAAAATTACAATTTCATCCTTAAATGGGCGGATTATTACATGGGTAACAAAACTCATTTATGACAACCAGTTAGGTCGGTCAAGTGGGTTGGATACAAACATGAACATGGTTAAGTTCAACTCAAACCCACTTAAAGTCGTGTCATGTTAGCGTCTAAGTCACAAGTCATGACCCAAATTGCCAGCCCTAGTTTCCATGAAACAAAAAAACTACAGTGCAAAACCAATATCTTTCTTGACGTAACTACAAGATGGATGTTTAACAGCAGCTGCTTGTTAGGAAGCGAAAATGTTGCTCAGCGCACATTATAAAAGCTGCCAGTTAAATTAAATATGGAAACTGCTCTTATCACAGTGTGGTGGCTAATGCGGCTTACATCATGTAAAGGACTAATTGTAAATACATACTCTATACTTAGCCTCATTCGCAGAAAGTTCCATATACTTATTCTCACGACATCTCACTCCATGTACTTTCAGTTTTTCATTTTGGTAATGTGAAATTGATGATGATCATAAGAATAAATTGACTATTTTTGGGGAAAATGATAAATCATGTGTCATACAAATGATAAGAGAGAAAAAATAGCTAAATCTAATTGACAAAAAGAAAAATTGATAAAACAAGGATTTAGTTTTCATGAAAAAAAGAAGTATAGAGAGTTGTGTGCAGAAAAATGTCAAGTATGGAGTATTTATATGCAATTTACTTGATGTAAACATGTGGTTTAAGTAATGAAATTTTAAATACCACCGCTCAAGAATACTAAAGATGGCAATCTGCAAAGGTGTGCGGGCATACCTTTCCATTAGGTCAATGAGTTCGCGATCCCTTGGCTTCAAACCCCATTTTGTGTCAACAAGAAGGCATACTCGCTTTAAACCAACTCTCGTGGAAACATACTCCATCACCTACACGTAAAAATCAGATTCAGATTCAAATCCTGCATTACATGATGAACAAAGGTGTGAGAGGAAGATGCTAAACTAAAACTTATTTGTATACGTGAAAGCAGAGGTGGCAATTCAGGATTCGGGTCATTCAGGTTGAAAACGGCTAGCTCGAACCCGACTAAAAGAGGCTAGGGTTTGACATGTAAAACGCGTGGTTTCATGTGGGGCTTGCCCGACCTGTAATATTCCTCAAGATGAATCCGACCCAACCCAAAACTTGGTGGGGCCCATTTCATGAGCTTCAAAATCACAAAAATGTGGGTCGGGTTTTGGTGTCCACGGCTAGGGCCCACATTGCCAGGTCTGCATGAAAATACATGGTGCATAATTTGATGTTATGTGACAAAATTTGGTTGGTCACTAACTTTAATGAAACACTTGCTAAGCCTTCAATTTTTTTACCCCTAGTTGTTATGTGCGTCTTCTTATTAAGTTTCCTCATTTTGCATATAACATTTTAGCTTCACTCCTACATCATTACACCAAATATTGTCACAGTTCCAATTTCAAGATTTGGATTTCTTTGAATTTATTACATCTCAAAACCTAGCCCTTCAACTAGTGAGTACAAAATAGCATAATTTAAGATTCAATCTACATTTAAAAAAAGATTCAATCTAAGGTCCAAAAGGATCTTACTTAATAAAAAGATAAGAAAGCAGATCAGATGTTGATGGAATACTCACAAGATCCTCCCAATCTTCCTTTACTTCTTCTTTTGCATAGGCAAAGCCATAGCCGGGCAAATCAACTAAGCAAAGTTTTGATCCAAGCTCAAAGAAATTAATTGACTGCAGAAGAACCATAGTTAATACCAAATAAACGTTTCAAATATAAACCATGAGGATCATGGAGACCAACCTGAGTAAGGCCTGGTTTGTCTGACGTCCGTGCAACGCCCCATTGTCTGGTAAGTGAATTTAATAGTGATGACTTCCCAACATTTGATCTTCCTAATAAAAGACAAACAAACTAATCTAAGTTTGTCTGTATCTCATACACAAACCAGGCTACGGGGTGCACAAAAAAAAAATACCAATAAGGAATTTCCTTAAGCTTACCAAGTATATTATACATATGACATAGCTGAAAATACAGGCTACCCAACAATATAAAGAAAACAAGATGTCTTTAAGATAACAATAATAATATGATTCAGGCGTAATTCTTATGAGTTGAGCTTCCTTTTCTACTTTTCAAAGAAAAAAAGCATGAGACACTTAACCATAATGAATTATGTTTCCATAATATAGACAAGGCAGGAATGAGACTAAAATAAAAAAACAAAGATAAAAGGAGCCCGACACAATGAGTGGATGTGGTGATGATTAAATCCTACCTGCAAATGCAACCTCTGGGATATTAGGAGGAGGAAATGATGTTGAAACCTTCGCAGCAGCAAAGAATTTCATCTTGTTCCTAAATATCTGTTCAGACGGTTAGTGCTAACAATAATTATGATCAGACAAAGGAGATATTGTTCACCGAATAAAGCTGCTGGGCTATCACCAAGTCTAATGCCATGCATTTCTATAAATAACCTGTTTCATACGCATTCTACTCAACATGCAGCATATGAACTGAAGACATACATTTTCTTCAATACGCATCCTCTCTGAGCTTTCAGCGGAGGGAATATTATCCAATGTAGCGGGTAGATTTGTGTTGTATCCTGCCCTGCGCAACTCAGCTAAACGTCTACGGCCCAACAACTGTAAACAAAATTATCCATCATCATGATGTAAGATATAAAAATATAAAATTAAAAAGGTTGATATACGACCTGAAGATACTAGAGATTGTTAAGACAAATTACATTATCTTCCACGTAATTAAGGATTGATTGACTGGGTTGTATTGCACGGAACTCTGCATTCTTTGACATTTCAACATTTTTCTCCAAATTCTCTACCTTTTCTTTAGCTTTTTCTGGGAAAGTAATAAACATCACTTGTAGGTAAAAAAAAAAATAATAATAAATAATAACAAAACACACAATGTCAAATGATTGTTATCTATTCTGAAGTATACTTGTAAAGAGCTTTATAGCTTATACCATTTGTAACTATGCCGTCATCCAGCCGCTTGTTAGAAGTATCATATGGACCTATTCGAATCGCCCGCTTTTTCTTCTTTGGCCGAAAATCTCTGAACTCCGGATCCAATATTTTTTTACCTGAGATAGTTATGTTGGCAGATCTTGAGATAGAGTCGTTAGGATGCTTGTTCTGACTTTGATCCAAGCCTTTGCTTGAGCCAGATTTGCTTATAGCATGTTTCTTCAATGTACCACTTCCACCAGCACCAACTTCAACATAATTTGTTTCATGTATCTCCGATGTCTTAGTTCTCCGTTTTCCATCAGGTACCTCTACACATGCTTCTTTGTCCTTAAGTTTATTAGAAGAGGTTTTGGATTTAGCAGTAGCATTCTTTAATCTACTAGAAACCCATATTGAGCGTGGTGGACTGTTGCTAGTTTTCACCTTGGCAAAATCATTATTCAGAAGATCCTGTCCATTCTTCGATAAGGCCTTCCTATTGAAGGCTTTTGCATTAGGGTCAGATGTTCCTTCCGAACTCATATATTCTTGGTCAGCATAGATTCTCTTCCTTATTCTATCAGGTATCAAGTTAACTTCTTGTTGACCTCCACGGGACTGTTTGTCTCTCATACTTGGTTTCGAGTTCCTTTGTTCATCATGTCCTCTCCTAAAGCTTCCCTCGTTCTTACCATATGTGTTACTCCCTTGTTGACGACCTGCACGAAAATGTTGATGATCTCCCGGTCTTGATTTTGTGTTTCTTCTTGCACCATTCTCTTTGTTGCGGAACTTATTGTTGTCAAAGGTACTTTCAGCCTTTTTATTTCCTCTCTTCGCAGAGTTTCCACCAGCAAATTTGAGTTTCTTGCTGAATTTATGCCTCATGCTCGACTCAGTGGACATTTTCGAGTAGTGTTGCTTGCACACACGAGTATTTTTATCTCAAACCAAATTGCACCCGGACCGAAGGGTTTGTAGCTGAAAATAATTAGATTCAAATGCATTAGAAAGAATCAGATAACAAACAATCAAAGTAATTCGCAAACGCTGATGAGTGATGATTTTATCAGTGATTAACGTGCACTTGTGGTAGCAAATTCAAATGAAAATAAACTTATCATCTAATAAACCAACCAACCAAACGAACAAATAGTCACATAGTTTCCAACACAACGGCATGCCCGGATTGCCAGCTCTAGAAAACGTTGTACTTAAACTCTTAAACAAAGATGAGTCCAAATGCATTAGAAAGAAACAGAAACCAACCAACCAAACAAACAGTCACATACTCACATAGTTTCCAACACGACCGCACACACGAATTGCAAGCTCTAGAAAACATCGTAAGTAAACTCTTAAACAAAGAAGAGTACAAATGCATTAGAAAGAATCAGATAATGAACAATCTAAGTAACTAATCTATTCACAAAAGCTGGTGAGTGATGATTTAATCAATGATTCATGCGCACTTGTGTTAACAAATTCAAATGAAAATAACCTCATCATCTAATCAACAAAACAAACAAATGCGATTTGCCAGCCCTAGAAAACACAATACTTAGAGCCTTAAACAAATGAGAGTCCAAATGCATTAGAAAGAATCAGATAATGAACAATCTAAGTAAGTAATCAATTCACAAACGCTGATGAGTGATGAATGATGATTTTATGTAACAAATTCAAATGAAAATAACCTTATCGTCTAATAAACCAAACAATGATCAACCAAACGAACAAATGGTCGCATAGTTTCCAACTTTCCATGAAAACTGAAACACTGAACAGTCCAAAACCAAACACCGTCGCAGCTGGACAGTGAAAAAAGAAATAGTTATAGATTTTTGCATTCATGTGCGATAGAGAAAGATGAGCGAGAAGAAGAAGAAGAAGAGAGCGTACCATTTCAAGTAGAGCTTCGCGGTTGTGGTTGTGGTGGTGGTGTTCTTCGTCTGCTTCTCTGCCCTACTACTCACTTCACTGCACAAAATTAGATTGAGTTCAGAATGAGTATGGGCTTGGAACAGAATAGTGAAATTGGGCCTTACATAGATTGGGCCTAATATTAAGGCCTTGTTTTTTTCTAAGATAGATAAACATGGTGGGGAAATGTCACTTTTGTCCCTAAACTATTCCTTTTGTGCCAAATTGATACTCGATTTGATTTTTGTTTCAACTTGTCCTCTAATTATCTTTATTGCTCCGAATCAGTTCTCAAACAATGTTATTTTGTTTGACTTAATCCGATATGTATTAGCGCCATCAAAAGATAATCAAATGGGAAAAAATGTGTGTATGTAGCAACCATGTGGAGTTTTAGTGAGCTAAATTTACGAACGAAGTCATCTACGAACAAAATTGTATAATCGATGAAATGTTAAAGCCTTGTGTTTTTCTTTTCTCTTGAAATTGATGAATTTCATGGAAGTTGATTCATCTTTTGTCTTTAAACAGTTTGATTTTATTCGGAATTGATACTCAATTTGATTTTTGTTCTAATTTGCCTTCAAACTATCTGTATCGCTTTAAAATTTAAATTAGTTTTCCAACAATGTTATTTTGTTACAAATTGATGCAATTTGTGCCAGAATTGTAAGTCTCCACTTACCTCAACAAACTATTGTTATTTATTTGACATGGTTGATGGTTGTCAATTTTTCTTGTTGAATTTGTCTACATATCCTAACCAATCTCATGTTGGAAAATTAATTTCACAAATTAGAAATTCAATAATAAAAAAAAAAAAATCCCAATCTAGAGTGTCTACTCTCATCATTTCATAGCATTTTCATTGATATTTAAGCTAATACCAAAATACGCCTGAATAATTTCATATCATATTGATCTTAACATAAACTAAGAAAGTTTCAGAAATTGGTAAATTTATCTTTCTTCTTCTTCTTCTTCTTCTTCATACCAACACAAACTTGAGCAGATGCTTCAGACATTTCCTGGATGGTAACATTAGCATTACACATATTAGCCACTGCCCTCACATATTTCAATCCATAGCTTGACAACGATCCACAGTGCTCCTCGTAAGTTCTCACCTGTTGTAAAGTTCCAAAGCAAATCGAGCTAACCAGGCAAATTATATATGAGATCGGCACATAATAGTTATGATCATTGGTTTAGAACCTGATAAATTCAACTACAAGTTCTATGAACATCCCCCCGGTTC
The DNA here is from genome assembly GCA_036897625.1 of Pelargonium cotyledonis. Taxonomy (NCBI): domain Eukaryota; kingdom Viridiplantae; phylum Streptophyta; class Magnoliopsida; order Geraniales; family Geraniaceae; genus Pelargonium; species Pelargonium cotyledonis. The sequence goes on from JAYMTA010000049.1 coordinate 19,953, forward strand.
TTGTACAAGTTTGAACACTCGTTAAAGCTACTGAAATCATAAGTTTAATCTAGAGCTGGTAACTGGGACATAACTGATTCAACAAAAGGCGGGCCAATAAAAAGATGAGTCCATCCTGTTGCTCCATCCGGCAACTATAGTTTAATTTGTTTATTTTTTATGTGATAGATGACTTTGTCAATCGGATAGATTTTTATAGCACGAGTTAAGAGTATAAAAAAATGTAAATAATTACCATCATCTTGAGACAACTCCAATCATCAACAACAGGTTGCCCAGCAGGTCTAACTCTGGCCAACACTTCAGGACCATCTTGAGGCCCAAATAAATAGTTTCCAATCCGTTTTATACTTTGGTCAACATGCTTCCTCATGGAAACCTCCTTCTCCAACTGCTTTTTAGCTTCAAGCCTCTCCGGAGAACCCTTGGGAGCTTTTTGATACTGAAACCAATACAGTACAATACAATAAATCAAAACAAAACGAAGATATTGGTAGCGCTTGGATTATGATTTTTATGTAGGAATGGGAACCAGGAATGAGATTCTCATTCTTTATGTTTGTAGAAAATGACTTTGGAATGAGAATCTCATTGCCAATTCAAATTTTGTAATCAAAGCGCTATATATAATATTTTTTTGTACAATATTTACTAAAGACGTATGTAAAGAACAACCTTGAGGTGATAGTGAAGCAGATTGGCATCATGCTGATTAACGAGGTTTGAGTTTAATGGTACTGAGTGTTTGGAAGTACGATTGTTCTGCCCGGAAGGAATATAGCCAATGTACATGGAGAGTCTATCTTGAGCAATCTTCAAATCCCCATAGCGCATAACATGAGTTCTGAATTCCTCATCACTAAATCCTGTCCTCCTCTTAACCTGTTAATTATTAGCCGCAACAAAGTAACTAATTATCAATCCCAATCCCAATCCCATATTAAAACAGTACATACATATATGTATATTCATTGGTATATACCACTCGATATTGTTGTTCCAGAGTCTCACTCATTGAATCATGCTTGTCACTACAGGCAGAGAAAGCTCAAATCACCAAACAAACAAACAAACTATAATTGAACTTGAATCAATAACATGAAAAAAATGTAAATAATTTTAAAAATAAAATTATACTACTATGCGTAGTCGCGTACCTGTCCTCCAACCAAGCAACACTGAACAAATCTCCCAAGCGATTAGTATATTCAGAGGGCACAACAAGATACCATTCCGGACAATACACACTCCAACTGCTCTCGTTTGGATTCGATGCTGTTACAAAACATGATGCAGCAATTCACAATCATGAATGCAACAAAAGTTTATAGAAAGGTGAAATACACTGCCTCAAACCCCTATCAATTTTAAGTTTTCAACGGCAAAATATCGAAGAATACTTGAATAATCTGTCATTATATGTAGTAGTAGCAAGCACTCAAACAATGTAATAAACAGTTTGTATGCACGTGGTGTTAGAGTTCATTTTCTCGAGAAACAAACAACCCCAAATTCCTAGAAACCGGATTCACAAGCATGAATGCAACAAATTGTAGAAAGATAAAACTTAACTTTTGAGATCTGGAATCTACCTGAAAACGAAGCGAATCTGAAGCTGGAACTGAGACCGGAAAGAGAGAGATGGTTGAGAAGTGTCCATTTTCGAATATTTCTCTGGATCTCGAGCTTTCGTCGGTAAAATTCAAAACTTCTGTTCCGTTCCCGCCCCTTTTCTCGCGGTTGTTTTTCAGATAAATTCTCTGGGCCTCACTCATTGTCTTGTAAGAGACTGGACTCGTATTGAAAAGGCCCAAAATTCTTAGCGAACCCAATCTCTCTCTCTCACATGTTCGCTTTCGCTCCAAAAACCAGACCATTTTCGCTCCAGTCGCAGATCAAATAACCGTTTTCATCTTCCTCACTCTCTCGCTCTCTCTCTGAAAGTTATCAGAATCACTAAAAATTCTTTGTCGTCTTCGTCTTCTTCCTCACCGTCTTGTCTGATTGCTACCATAGTCGTAAGGTTGATTTTGATTTTTGTTTTCATTATCGAAAAACAAGACCATTCAATTTCTTAAAAGTAACTTGATTTCACGTTTCGCTATAGATTTTGGCTTCAATGAAACCTGTTTGCTTGGTTTTGTAGGTAATGGGTGCTGTAATTAGTAAAGCCGCTAATGGCTTTGGAAGTGTTGTTGGAAATGCTGTTGTGGCTCCTTTTAAGTCTATTTTTGGTGGATCATGCCAGTAATTTTCTCCTACTTTTTGCTCTCCATTCAGTTTGTTCTTCATTTTACTAGTTTTGCTTTGCTTTACTGTTTTTTGCCGAATTCGGTTATGCAATAATTTGATACTAATTTGTTCATAATGAATCGATAATCGAAATGGGAATGAGATTCCTCGATGTTCATGTTTGGAATACGGTTTTTTGGTCAATGTTACCTTAGTTGAATTGATATGGTACAAGAGCCTGTTAAACTCTAAAAATACGCATAATTTCTGCTTGGCATCATTCATGACTTCAATATGCTATTGTTCTTTATGCAGGGAAGTTTGTTTAGGACCGTGGGATTTGGTGTGTTTCATTGAGCATTTATGTGTCACTGATTTGGTCAAACTGTTGATGATTTTGGGCCTCTGCTACATCAGTAACTTCACAACTTCCCTTACTCTTTTGCACATGCACCTATCTCATATATACATGCATTTACGGACACTATACAAGCATTTATTATATTAGTATTCTTATGGGCATGTGCTTCTATGGTACTGGAGAATTTAGTTGCAAGTAGAATGTTTTCTTCATAATTTTTACAAAATATCATGTATTTTTTGTCGTTATTTGTAGTGTGATGGATATAGAACGATGTAAACTTTCTGACTTTTCAGGATCAAACTGATAAGACAATAGTGTGTGTGTGATTGCGCGTGTAGATAGAAAGAGAATAGATTTTAGGGAGCACATAGGTGCAGAATAAATGCAGCGACGTAGATGTGTCTACAAGGGTGGCTTGATTGGTGTTAAAAAGAAAAATTATTTCTACACCTGCCACACTACGATTATATCACCTATAGAATTTGCAATTAGTTTGTGCACTAAGAGTTTTTCAAAATTTTATTCAGTAGTCACAGCTGATTTTGTAGATAAGGTTTGGAGATAAAAGTATCAGTTCATTAATCTATTTTGGCAATTCTAAATGCTTTTTCAGCTTTGTTGTTCTTCTACCTGCTGTTCAAGTTGGGGCTCTGCCAATGCATTATCAAAAGCCTCTGTAAGATGTGTTGGGCTGCATGCGAGACCTACTGGTTTGCATTAGAGGACATGACTTGTTTCTTGTGGCATAAGCTCATGAATACCAAGCGTGTTAATCGCAGGCGTCAGCGCCAGCGACGTCTTAGAGACATTGAAGTGGGGTACAGTTCAAGTCCTGAAAGTGAGACTCATTCGGATAATTACCACCGTAGTAGCACTAGCAAAAAGAGAAAGTCATACCGAGAGAGAAGAAAATCATACCGAGAGAGAAGAAAAAACTCGGTTCCCTACCATTCAAGCAGACATAGTAGGCTCCGCCACAATCATGTACGTCTGAAGACAAGAGGAATGTCTATTCGTGTTAAGGGCGGGTCCAGAAGATTGAAGAACCCGAGGCAGCTTCAATTAAGTAAGATGAGAAATCTTCGAAGACAAGGCGGTCGTTTCAAAAGGCGGAAGCTTAGATAAGTGATTTTTTTCCTTCTGATTTTCGATTTTAACTTGTTTGTATTCTTTACATGGTTAAGTTCTTATATACGTACCATACTTTCTTTAGAATATGGTTGGTAATGGTTCATATTCACACTATGTGTTTGGATCTATGAGGCTAAATTACAAATATGTATATATCAATTATACTATATATATACTCTCAGTTGCCCAGTCAAGAGTGGGATCTTGGCTTGATGACAAGCTCTGCTTTGCCAAACAAAACAACTGGGTTAGAATAGGCGGACAACATGGTAGCCAGCTAAGCAGTATCTAAACTAAGTAACTGTCAGTTTTCAGAGAGGAAACTAAACTGAGACCTTGAGATGAGGATAGCGATAAGAAACTGAAAATCATGGGTAGTAATGGAAAGAATAAAATGGAAAAGGTAAGAAGAATATTTCCAATATTAAGTATCACTTTGTTCAGTGTGTGGATTGAGTGCTTCCAGTGTGACGACAAATAATTAAGCTTCTTTTATAGTGAGAGACATAAAGCGTATATGTTTGGTTACAAGTTTGTTTCAGATGAGTTATGTAATCCTAACTATTACATTATACAGCTTGCAGGGAAACTATACAGGAGATTGAGCTGTAATATAACATGCAAATAAGGTTATGTATATATATAATAACCAGGAACTGAAAGCAAAGAGTTTGGCTTCAAATCAATTGTGCTTCTACGAATATCTATGCATATACAAACTCATATACAAGTGGAAAATTTTAAATGAAAAAGCCTTGCTATTAATGCCCTAATCCTCTGTGCAATGTTTCATTGGTTTTAACTGATTGGAATATTGAAGTATATTTTACAGTGCAACAAAAATGCACCAAGGTTGCATATACGGCCAAATTTGTTTCCCTAAAGCAGGTAGAGTCAAATACTATATCAAATTAAGTGATTTTGCCATCATCTTCATCACATTTTCTTTCTAAAGCATTGAATTATATGATGATCATCAGTGCGCTGAAGATTTAATCTAGACCATTCATTTCTTTGTCCATGAATTATGAAACTGTGTAAATATTAGTAAGCTTCTGATCTCAGCTTTCATCTTTAGTTTCTGGAGTACTGTGCTTGCTACTTAGTAGTCAACGTCTTGAGGTAAGTACTAGCTAGTGTACTGATCATATTAACTGAAATATTATTTTCTTTGTCATGTCCTTCATCCCTCTGCACTACAGAGAATTAATATCGGAATGTATTATTTGTAAGTTCTTGTTAGTTAAATTCATCATTAATATTAATTCATTTACAGCTAGTTTATCAAATTGAGTTGCCGAGGCCAACTATTCATTGATATCACAATTATGATGATGGGAATGAATTATTTCTGCGGTGCTCTCCTTATTTTGATCTCATTGTCAATAAGTTCTGTTGTTGAGTCTACTACCAGTGCAAGTGCTCCCGAATATGACCTTGCAGTAGCTCCATCCAAAGATGAATCCAATGGTACGTTCACATCTGAGGAATTTCCACCACTTCCCCTGTTTTTTCCTTTTCATGTAGCAAAGAGATGGGCTGTTCTAGTTGCTGGATCCTCTGATTATGGCAATTACAGACATTAGGTCAGCGATATATATTTATCAATTGCTTTAATATATTTATCGTCAGTCAGTCAACAAATAATGCAGATTTGTGGTATAGTGCATGTAAACAATGTAAATATATTACTGATACATGATTTCTCCAGGCTGATGTATGTCACGCGTATCAGTTGTTAAAAAAGGGTGGACTGGAAGATGAAAATATCATTGTTTTCATGAACGACGATATTGCATTCAATATAAACAACCCAAGACCTGGCGTCATTATCAACAAACCGTATGGACCAGATGTCTACGAGGGAGTTCCCAAGGTTCTTTATCTATGTGCTTATATGTAATCAACAATAGTTATTTACTTACGAAAGTGCAATTACTCCGGTTAGCTATCGATTAGTACTATACACTTTGTTTACTTACAGGATTATACCGGAGATGATTGTAACGCGCACAATCTTTTTGCTGTTCTTCTGGGGAACAAAAGCGCTCTCACTGGAGGAAGCGGCAAGGTTGTTGACAGCGGCCCAAATGACCACATTTTCATAAATTATACTGACCATGGAAGCCCCGGGATACTTGGTAAGTGCATATTGTACTAATAAACATTGGATAAATAAACTCACCGAGTCCTGTATTTTTTTTCTTATAGTTTATATGCATTTTCCAAGTTAAAATGTTAAATTGTTATCTGTTTTCGCTTGCTAGGTATGCCCAAGGAGGTTATTTATGCTGATGATCTCGTGAATGTGTTAAAGAAGAAGCATGCAGCTAATACTTTTGAAAGTATGGTAAGTAGTACTCACAGGGACATATATTATTTTCCCCACTGAATTTATATTCAATAACCTTAATTTTTTTTTCCGTACTTGTTCTCTCTAGTATTATATATAACGATTTTGGGGTTGTTTGGTTCTCGAGAAAATGAACTACAACACTGCATGCATAGAAACTGTTACTGCCCTAATCTAATCCTCTTTTCATTTGCAACTTAAAATTATTAGGGGTTAGAGGCAGAGCATTTCATCTTTCTATAATTTATGTCATTCATACTTGTGAATCATGGTTCTAGGAATCTGGGGTTGTTTGTTTCTCGAGAAAATGAACTCAGTCATCACAGGCATACACATTGTGCTTGCTACTCCTATACACAATGACAAACTATTTATAGTTTTTTTTTCAATATGTTGATGTTAGAAACTTGAAATTATTAGGGATTTGAGGCAGATCATTTCATTTTCCTATAATTAATGCATTCATGTTTGTGATTGTGTTTCTATGAATTTGGATTTTTTTCACTACGAAGTCAATCACATCAACAGTCCCTACCCATTATAGGGACCAAAACCGAAACCAAAATACAAAAAAACTAAACCATATCAAAAAAACCCAAATACAAATCTTTTATCCAAACTCCGGAGGGCACTTGGACACTAACTACTTGAGATAGCATTCATGCTAGATGTCTAGATCCGGGGATCCATGGCTTTGTGGGACTCCATGCCTGAGCTTTGTAGCTTTAGAAGGGAGAATCATGATTTCTGCTCAACATTTCAATTCAATTAGCGGGTTAATTATCCATGAATTAGCTTTCAGAAGAGAGATGCACCTTTTTGCCTGAAATAACGGTATGTAAAGAATTATATGTGTCATCTTGACAGTCAGTTCCCTTAGAGAAAAAGAACAGAAGTAATGGTCTTTAGAGTCATGTCTCTCAATCTATCAAGAACAAAATTATATGTGGTATAGGGAGGGGCATGCACTGCCACCTAACAAGAGGTGGCTCATGCTTTCTTCAGCAATGTCTCTCAATCTATTGAGCTCTGGCAGGATTTCCTTTCCAAGATCCGGTCTGTCTTTTCGCCTCAATTCTGCACACCTGAGTGCTAGTTGTGCAAAGCAGAAGACTTCTTCACTTGGCCAATCAGGCACAGCAGGGTCAAGCATTTCAAAGAACGTCCTGCTCTTAATAGCTCTTTCAACGTTACGAGCCAATCCCATTGCTGGCTTTGCGGTTATCACTTGCAGAAGCACGATTCCTAGAGAATAAACATCAGATTTTACACCAAGCATCCCGGTTTGCTGATATTCTGGGTCAATATAGCAGAAAGTTCCAGCTGCTGATGTCACATGACAATGTGTTACATTTTCAGCAACAGCAGGGACAAGCTTGGCCAATCCAACATCACTAATTTTACTAACATAGTTGTTGTCTAGTAAAATATTGGCAGGTTTGAGATCACGATGCACTAATGGCTCTGGCTTGGTCTGATGAAGAAAGAGTAGGCCTGTTGCTATCTCTGCAGAAATTCGAAACCTGAGTTGCCATGAGAGAGCTGGGGCATTCCTTTTCCGCAAGAGAAGGTCTTCTAAGCTTCCTCTAGCCATGTATTCATAGATTAAACAGCCATACTCTGGGCAAGCTCCAAGAAGGAGAACCATGTTGGGATGCCGTATCAAGCTAAGTACTTCTACCTGCACTAGTCAGAAAACAAAACTTAATTTTACTACAGTAAGTTGTCTTCTATGTAGAAGTGGAAGGTCTCAACAATTCAGAGGCGTGACAAAGGAAGCGTGTTAGTGTTGCAAAGAATCTGACATTTGTCATCTGTCTTTGAAGGGAGTTAACAACAAATTTTTCCATGTCTTGTATTAGTGATGATCACTTTTATATGTCACTCACCTCTTGGTTAAATTGTGTCCTTCCTTGAGCTGCATCTGGACGTAAAACCTTAACTGCAACGGGTGTGTGATCAAGATGGCACTTATAGACGGGTCCATAGCCTCCTTCACCTATTTTACGTGACTCGGAAAAGGATTCTGTTGCTGTTTCGATTTCTTCAATAGAGTATCTTCTGTATCTAATGTCATTTTGGGGTACAGCATTCAGTACCTTCCTCACATCCTTTGGCTCTTTTAAAGCATTCATTTCTGCGGCTATTCTCTTCTGTGCTTCCAGATTTGCATTCCTAGGTACTTCACCTGTTTCCACGGCTGCCAGGTGCTTAGCTCTCTCTGTATCTGTCATCGACAGCGCTGCTTCCTCTGCGTGCCGTGCTTCTTCTAATCTCTGTTCTTCTTCAAGTCTCCATTGTTGCAGCTCCACTGCCTGGAATAAACAACATATTAGAGGACATAACGGAAGTACGTGACTTGAATAAGCACAAGGCAGTATAACTTCTCTATACCTTCTGTTTTGCGGTAAGCGCTTCTTTGCATGCTGCACTATACATGTCCATTGTTTGCTTCAACTCTAGCTTTAGTCTCCTCATCTCTGCTTCCACGTCACCCTGTGTGTTTTCAGCCAATTAACTGGAACTCATTTGAATCATTTATAGGTGTTACAGTTTTAGTATGAACATTTACGCTAATAGCTAAAGTTTTGTAAGAGTTGAACTATAAAGTGACGGGCTATTACGTTCCCATAAGTTGCAACTTCTGGAAATTTAAATATGTAATGGTTAAATAATATTTTGATCTGTATGTTCGTAAATAGGCAAAGATGTGACCTATCAAGAAGAAGTAATAGGATGGTTGAAGGTTGAATGTTTCTGCTACATAGCCTTTAGACTCTTGAGCATGATATTCTACTCAGTTTATCATAGATAACTTAATGCTGTAATGCTACTATTATTAATTACAATATGATACTGTTGAAGGGTGATTGACATTCACTAGCTTATATGGTGCTTATTCGTGTACACATGCTGTTCTGATATTGCTTATGTCTTACCATGCCCTGCGATGAAACTGACAACCTATCAGTATCATGCGAAGCTGATGAAAATTCAGACTGAAAACCAGAATCGAACATTCTGGATCCCATTAGGAGTGATCCAACACTTTGTTGTGAGCTGGTTGAAACCCGAGAGGTTCTGTTTGAATCAGAACTATCAAATAGCAAAGAGGATCGGTCAGTGCTTGGCCTGCCCGAGCTTACAAATGATATGTCAGTATCGGATTCTGACAAGTCTCCAAACATCTTTGGATTTAAAGCTTTAACTCCTTTGGCAAATGGTGACCTGTTCACAACATGGAGATGGTTCAGTCCTAAAAAGTCAAAACCAAAACATCACTGTGTAGGTCTCTCGAAGTTCAGACTAGTATACATGTCCATTGTTTGCTTCAACTAGTATGTTGTCCTCTTCATGAATGTTGGTGTTCTAGAGAATGTTCATATATTATAAGGTTAAATAGTTTGCTACTCCTTAACTGTCAATTTTTTATACGTTTAGTCTCTACTATGTTGTCCTCTTTTTAACCCGTAGATCAGTCATATTTTTTGTTTACTGCTTGACGTTTGCTACAATCGACTTTTCACAGTTTCATCATCAAAATTTGAGGAAACGGTTGTGATGCTACAACGAGAAGAAGAAAGAAAGAATTCGGGACTTATTTGATGTCTTTCAAGACAACATGGTATGGGTTTTTTCTCTTCTTATCACTCAAAATAACATCATTTTGAGCAAACAAAATAACAAATACTAATATGGTGCAGTTATATTTTGCTAATGTGACTTGTTGACATGACATTTTTTATGATCAGTTTTGGGGTTAAAAAGCTCAAACCTCTTGTTAGGGACTAAGAGCTTGTTTGTTTTGCCTAGATCACTTCCGGTAAGTCACAGTAAGTTTCGGTAAGTAAATGATGAAAATTTTAAGGAGCCGAAAGTTGGTGCTCCATTAAGTCAGTTATATTTCAACTACCATATCCCTTTTCTTTAATGATAATTTGTAGATATGCATCATTGTTTATGATTATGAGATTTCTTATGACCCCTTTCCTTCCTTGTACATTAAGGCAGCATGACTTACTTTTCAAGTTCTTCGTTCATATTGCGAGGTCGAAATGGTGTTCCATCTGCTCCACATACAGCATCCAACAGCACACATTAGGTTAGTATATATTTACATGTTCGTGATTTGTAAATACTTCGTTAATATGCGAGAAACAAACCTCTCGAAGCTGTACTTCTTCTCGATTGTGTCTCAGAAAAGTCACTTCGTTGTTTACCTATGCTGTCTAGTTGCTCGAGTAGTGGTGAAATGAATTTGGCTTGACGTGTGGCGTTTCGCACTGAAGCAATCTTCCCTTTCGAGATGACATAAACAGTACAGAAATCTGGAGCTCCTTTGGATACACTGCTTGGAATACTTGGGGTGGTTCTGAATCTGCATACAAAGTTATTGAGCTTAATCTGATCATGGTGGCTGTGTGGAGGTAAACTTTGGTAAAGTTTTGGATTAATTTTTTTTGAAATGGGAATGAGAATGATCAAAAAATTCAAAATCCAAACATGAACCATAAGAATCTCATTTTCATTGCAATTCTTAGTTTCCATTGCTGAACAAAAATTATGATCCAAGCCCTTGTTTTTACTACTGACAATTCGTGTGTGGGTCGAGTAAAAGGTTTACTATTTGCCATACAGGTTAGTATGAATGTGACATGTTTAGTAATTGAACTATGAACAAGGTTGTCTTAAAAGTTTTAAGGGCGCTATGCGAAAAAATGAAATTTGGGTTCCTAAATTTTTTAAATTATGATTGATTGTGAACTAATTAAAATATACCCGATCATAATTTATAAATTGTTAAACTTAATAGTAGAAAATGAAATAACTGAGACACAATAAAAATAACAAAAACTTTTTTTCATAGACTATGGATATTTAAAGAATGAACTGCCACATGCGATTTTTTATTTTTAAGAATTGCAACCGACTGAAGATTACAATTGACTCATACTAAATGAATTTGGTTAATAATCAATCAGTTTTGATTTTATTTCTATACTGATCAAATATAAAAGGTTGAGTTTAACACAAAGCTACAAAGGGCTAATTGAACTAAGTGTCACAGACTGAGTGTGCGTGACACAAAAATTCTATTTGGACGGTAAAAAGGAACACCCACAAGACTTGTACATGTGACTATCATATGCAAAATAGACAACATTTGCGAGAGCCCAAAAATGCAAGTCCAACCCAAACCTTACAAAGCCCAACCCTACATTTGGTGGAAGTTTCTAGAATTGTTGAAAAAAATTCATAATTTTTTTAGAGTTTGTTGAGTTTACTAGATGCATAAGCCTAACAGTAGATTATAGTATTGAACTTTAGATTATAGTCATCAATTTTGTAAGTGTTTTAGAATAAATTGGTGATAACTTCATTTGTTTAAATCTCAAGTTTATTGCAGTTTTAACTGTAGCTAATAATTGCAGTTAAAAGTCTAAAATGTTGTAGTAAGACATTTAACCTGTTTAACTAAATGACCTTATACTAGGATGTGGGTTGGATGTGTCACAAGTCACAACACAAATAACTAATTGTGAATGCGTGTTTTTAAGGCTCAACACAAAACCTACACAATCACAAAATTAGTGAGTCCAAACATGTTCATTTTGTGTTGTGTGACATGTTTAGGAGGGATGGGGTTGGGGGTTGGAAGTACCTGAGAAATCCATTCCGAGTTGAGGCACCAAGAACCAAGTTTTCAATTGAAGCGTATGAAACGTATTCTGTTAATGCTTTAGTCACATCTGTGTCTTCGAGTATTATATCGAGGCATGGTATCTAGACAGAAAAGTTTGTCGGAGTTAACAAACCAGAAAGAAGAAAAATGAAATGTTCTAACATGTAGATGCAATCTTGTGTTATTTAACTTATCTACTACTTGCTATAGTTTTTCAATACTGATATTTTCGTTGAAACCACAAGTATGAAAGCTACGTACATCCTTGCGAGTGCAAAAGCAATGGAATGAGAGAAACAGATCTTTGGTCATCTTCTCTAGTTGCCTTTTGCGCGGCGAATTATTTCCATTGTTGCGATTAAGAACTTGACCATACCCTGCTACTGCACCCACAGGCCACAATTGAGCATTGTGAGAAGAAAAAAACAATGCAGTGGTAGAATGGTATTAATATGCGTAACCGGTCTGAATTAATATATTTGTATCTATCTCATGAATTGTTGTTAGAAGAGCAACTATCTTATATTTTCATTTGAAAATAGAGATCAAAGATGGTAAAGTTGATGGGTTTTCATATACATATTTTTGGGTAATTTGCAGATAAATCATAAATGCCTTGTACTTGTGTTCTTTTGTAGATAACGTTTTATTCTCTTTTTTTGTGACATTTAACTACCAATACTTTCAATTTTTCACTTTGTCAAATAGATTTAGCTGTTTTTCTCTCTTTTCTTTCAAAATAATCATTCTATCCTTACCATAACCAAAAATGAAAATTTGAAATACAGAGAGTTAGTTGTCACTAAAAAAAGTACAGGAACTATTTTTCAAATGAGGATTGTAGTGTGTTCATCTGCAATTTGTCCGTTATCTTGTGAATAGGTACATTGTATCACACAAAATTGTCAAATGTCATGAACATAAACCCTATAGCGAAACACATTGTAGGACAGGGTTGCATGGAATTTCGTTTAGTCCGAGTTTGATTTGGCTGGCCTATTTCCACGTCTTTAATATCGTTATGGTGGGAGCTTGAATGGCCAGCGCACGAGACTTGTCTCGTGACTTTAAGGTCACAACATAGCAACTGAAAATATAATGCATATATATACATATATATATATATATTGAGAGAAGTGTTATTGATACATTACTTGTTACAGATGGTGGAGTTTTCATAACATGAAGTAGGATTACAGATTGGCCTCTGGTGAGCAGATTCTCAGAAGCCCATTTAAGAGCATTTTGGCTTCCTTTGTCCTTGTTTATAGCAACAGCAACCAACCCATTTCCTCCTCCTTTTCTCTGCAAATTTGTATTTGAAGATCTCATTTTTCACTATTTCACAATTTTATTCAATGAATATTCTATGTGTTTTTCTTTTTCACCTACAATACAAATAGAAAATGGTCATTTTTTTTTTTATGAATATAAGAGAAAATACATCAAAAATGAGCAACAAAAATTCTAGCTATCTGCAATTGTAACAATGATTATTTTTTACTTCACCTGAACAATGTTGGAGCTTGGGTCATGTTACCATAAACCCAAGCAGAGCTTCTAATTCTATTCCTTGGATTTGTTTTGTTCAAAGGTTGATTTTGGTTGTCTAAAATAAGCTTATTAATGTAAGCCTCACAGCAACCTTGGGCAATCCAAGAAAAGAAATCAATGATACATCCACAAAATTGAAACCTTAATCTTAACTAGTTTAGCACATAATCCCCTGTATTTCAGCATGTGTTTTTTCTCTTGTACCAACCCTCAAGATGAATTTTAACTCACAATCTTAATATTGAAATGTGACGGATTCACATATTGTTTAATCGAGAATATGATATTTTACAGGATGAAGTGATTGACCGAACCATAACATAAAACAATACTCGTTGTTTTGTGAAGTGATTTGTGCATCAAACTAACCATTTACGGGGAATGAAAATGGTTGATTTGGATGAAAAAGACACTGAAATGAACTAATTCACATTGTCATGAAAATATCACATACAATGGTTCACCAATATATATATCACATGCAATGATGATATTTATTACTTAACACACTAAAATAGAACCTTCGATAATAATTCGAGTATTCATTCATGCAACATAATAGTCTATCGAACCTCTATTTATTTTAAGGGATATCGAACCTTTATTTTAAACAAAAGAAAATTGTTATTGATTTTTTTTTTTCAGACTATGCCATGGAGTTCCTGAGCGGAACCGCAAACTCACAGTTGATACCTTTAAGTTGTTTTATCACCCTCAGACTAATTCTCACTCGAGAGTAAGTCACATTTAAAACTCATTCATCTCCACAGAAATGTGTTTAACGGGGATCAAACGCAAGCACTCATTCCACTCACGCAACCGATGTTACCAACTGCGTCACCACCCTAGGCTAACATTGTTCTTGATTAATATGACAAATTGCAAGGAAATACTTAAAAAGTACAAGGAGTCATATGCAAATAAGAGTAAGTTTAGCAATTTATTAGCAAATTTCCACAATATTTTGGGTCGGGTAGGGTCCGTACCCGTTTACATCGCGGGAATGACGAATTAGAACATTAGTTAGTGACAGTTTGGTTCTTCGACCCATCCATCAATCTCGCGCCGCTGCTGAGCTAACAGCTCCTGTTGATTTCGCTTCTCGTCCCCAAACCCTAGATCATTGCATCTCGAGCTAGGTACTGTGCTGTGTTCGAGTATCTTTATCGAATTATTTGCTAATTTATTGGATTTAACAAGCTGTGGTATTTTTGTTCTCTCTTCAAAATTTCAGTTCAGGATTGTTGGGATTGATAATCAAAACCAGAAGCTCGAAGTAGAAGAAGAAGGAAGCGATGAAGTTGAACGTTGATGTACTGAGATACCTGGAAAAGGATGATTTTAGGGTTCTCACTGCCGTTGAATTGGGAATGAGGAATGTAAGTAACTAGTACACTTAAGTCTCTGCATAATTGTTCAATTCAGTAGCTAAATTGTTTTATTTGAATGTGTCATGGTTGTTCAAATTCTTCATATATGTTTTTTCCAGCATGAAATTGTTCCTGCAGAGCTTGTGGATCGCATTGCTGCTCTCAAGTATAGTTCTTTTCATTACCATATCTGCTTAACTTTATGTGTTTTTATCATTACTTAGTTTTGATGTACTAATATCAATTTTTACAGACATGGAGGTACGTACAAAGTTTTGAAGAATTTGCTCAAGCATAAGCTCTTGCACCATGATGCTTCCAAATGTGAGTTCTTGACACAGTCTGTGTGACCCATTAAATAAAGCATGTTTATTTTGCAACCCTTTTCATTATCTGTTTTTTTATGTGTCCAGATGATGGGTTTCGCCTCACCTACCTCGGTTATGATTTTCTTGCAATCAAGACTTTGGTTAATCGTGGAGTGTTCACTGCTGTTGGTCGCCAAATTGGGGTTGGAAAAGAGTCTGGTAATTTTTGTTCATATTTCTTTTTGGTGTTTTTTATCGTGTTGGTGGCAGTTGATAATTTTGGGAGGTGTATTTTTTCTAGATATCTTTGAGGTTGCCACAGAAGATGGTACAGTTTTGGCGATGAAGCTGCACAGGCTCGGTAGAGTTTCTTTTAGGGCTGTCAAATCCAAGCGTGATTACTTGAGGCATCGTAGTAGTTATAATTGGCTCTACCTGTCACGGCTAGCTGCACTCAAAGAGTTTGCTTTTATGAAGGTTCGTTGCTGCTCTACTGTGTATCACATTTAATTGAATTGGATTATAGTATCTACTTGTTAGCTTCACACTATTGCTCTGGATGGAACAGGCATTGCAGGAACATGATTTTCCGGTTCCAAATGCTTTGGATTGTAATAGGCACTGTGTGGTTATGTCACTTGTCCAAGGTTACCCGCTGTAAGAGTTCCTTATCCATTCAGTATGAAGTTAAATTTATTTTTAATCAATGGTCCAAAGTTGAAGTTCAATCATGTCAGAGCTTCAAATTATATTCCTATTATTGAGAAGCAACATGCAAATTTGATTATGTTTTAACTTCTATATCATTTTATCTACTTTGGCCTCTTTGTTATCTCTTACTTTATCTCCTATATTTGCTCTGCCCTTTAATTATTTATTTATTTTTTATTATTTATACTATCTAGCTGAATAAGATATTATATTCGTAAGAGATCATTAATCCTTATCAATCTGTTGAAAACAGCGTACAGGTGAAGGAATTACAGAATCCGGATATAGTTTTTGAAACCATCATTGGTATTGTTGTTCGTCTGGCAGAACATGGGCTTATTCATTGTGACTTCAATGAATTCAATATTATGGTATGCATTGTAGTCTGTATGTGCACATTTTTTCTACTTCAAGGCATACTCCTATCAATTTATGATTGTTTTCATTTCTTCTTTTTAATAATCTCATAATATTGGTAATATGGGCATGGACCTCGTAATGCAGTCATTGAAGTGATATGACTTGTGTTCCAGTTCTGCTATCCTTTAGCTTTAGACTCTCATTGTACTCAACTGTGAACTGGTGAATCAAAATTTAATATGTTTGCTCTCCAGATCGATGACGATGAGAAGATCACCGTGATTGATTTTCCCCAAATGGTATCTGTATCGCATCGTAATGCACAGATGTAAGGATATCCAATTTTTATCCCATAGATTTAGTTTTTATTCATGATTATTACAATGATATATAACCTGCTGTAAATGATGACACATATCTCAATATATTATATCTTGCAGGTACTTCGACCGTGATGTTGAATGCATCTTTAAGTTTTTCAGAAAGAGGTTAGTGATTATTTTGCTCAGTACTGGCTTCAGTAGACATTGATATAGGGTTACTCTTATCAATCTGGGTGACAATATCATGCAAGTTTGTGAATATCATAGTAGTAGTTCCAGTTTTGCTGTTTTTATTTTTAACATATTTGGAGAAATGCATATAGGTCTTGTTTTCTTCTTGCTATATACTAATTCTGATATTGATATGCTCTGAACTTAGATACAGGTTTCAATTATTAAATCTAATTAATAATAATTTTTTTCTGCCACATCTCTGTTAGTGATGCTGCCATAGTTTCATGCTTAACTTCTCCTTTGTGATATTTTTCCTCCTGATTTGGTTCCTGCAGGTTTAACCTATCTTTCCATGAAGAAATAGAAGATAGCGATGGTTCAGAACTACAAAAAGATGGAGGTAGCAGAATTTGCTTTTCTTCAATAGCTAAAACTTCTGGTTTTCTAGACAAGGAGCTAGAGGCTAGTGGGTTTAGCAGAAAGGAACAGGCTGACATTGAGAAGGTATGGGAACCCGACTTTTTTGTGTGTGTTTTATTTATCTGAGATGCATTTTAGCTGTCCTCATCCATGCATAGCAAGTGCTCTTGATTGGATCTGGTTCGAAAGATCCATAGGTTTGTGTTTTGATGGAGCTGAATTTTATTTTAGGGGTGATAAAGGGGAGGATAACTGTAGCCCTAAATGGTAGCCCATCCGTAGCTATAGTACATCTGACATACTTTGACACTCTTGAGCACATTCCTTTTCAACATGTACCTTCCTATACTGTTCATCAACGTATTGCTACATTAACATTTCTTAATATTACTGCAGTATATTGAAGGAAATGCCAATGAGGAAACAGTGTCAGATGAGGAAGAAGCTGAACATGAACACATACCTGATTTAGATGAGACAGTTAAAAATGTAGATTCTCTGGTGTTGCAGGAGCAGGTACTTCCTGAGCTTCTTCTTCTTCTTCTTTTCTCTTAAGGTAATAGAAGTAATAAGTATCATGAAATGGTTTTGCTAGGGTACGAGGTGTTAATAAAACCCTCAACTGATAGGAAATCTATCTTTTGCTCTTTGATGTAATATGCTCTGTTAAAAGTAATGTAAATGTACATTGCTGTAAGTTGATGGGTTACTGGGAAGGCTCAATTTGTGTTTGGGCATAATAAATATTGGTTAAGTTGTGATCAATGCATTTGGGTTCTAAAGTATCATAATATTTTTCTCTCTAGATGGAGAGAACATCTAATGTTTATGGGAGAGTAGTAACTAGAGCGCTGATCTCTCAACTGTGTGAATTGTAGGTGGGATATTTACCCTATGTGAACACATTTTTATAACAAAAATAGAAAAATTACATTTAGGGCTTTCTTTGAAGTTTAGAAATTACATCCGCGTCCAGATGATGAGTTGGCTAAAATACTATAGCATATGTTATTTGATTTCTATTCCATAGTTTGAAGTACTTATCGCCATTTGTTTTCGTAGAGCGCGGTCAATTTACCCTTATTTTAGTGTCATTTCTTTGATATGTTTTAGACTCAATGCTATGTTCATACAAGCATGACAGTGTCTTGTGAGTTGTGTATGAGGGTGTGTTTCTCTAACTTGTGTCAAATATGATTCAGCTGGAGCAAACTTCAAACTGTGACGTGGAAGGTAAAGTAGGGGAGGATCAAGAGAACAGTGAAGCAGGGCAAAACAATGGATCTGAAACTCAAGATGGGAGTGACGAGGTACATTCAAACATTATTCTTTGATGTTATCTTATGTTCACTGTCATTGTCTCTTTAACGATCTTGAAGTTTGAACTATGTGCAGTATATGCATATAATTAGGCCTTGTGTCATGTTGCCATTTGATCTCAAAATGTTATTTGCAGTGTTGGGAGTATTTATTCTTACAATAGTCAATCTCCAAATTGTTAACATGCTCACATTCATTGACTAGGTGGCCTAAAACATCCTATGCTTCTTTACTTTGTAATGTTTATAGTTGGCAATTTGGATCCGAACCCTGTGGGCACCTGACCCATGTTTTGTGGGTCAGGCTGCATACAATGGATCCGAATAATTGTGTTGGATTGGGTTTGGTTGGAACGAAAGAATTGTGGGTTGAGTCAGGCAACCCGCACATTTCATACCACAAACCCGAAACCCGATCCAACCCAAAACCCGTACCTCTTGCAAGTCGAGTTGGGCCCTTCCAATCTATATATAATAAAAATAAAACCTAAACCCTAACCAACACCCAAATTGCCAACCCTAGTAATGGTTATTCACCATTAGATTGTAGGAAAGCTTGAAAAATGGTATTTTCATTGTTTTACAAATGAACCAATGGTTTCATTATTCGTATGATTTCATTTTCTTCCTGTAAATATATTTGTGATATGAACATGTCGTATCATATCTAGATCTGGTAACATGGATAGTTCTTGACTATTTCCATTACTTCAGGAGGACGAGAACTCTGCCGAGGCAAATGATGCCGAACTGACAAAGAGCCTCAACAAACAGAGACGACGTGCCATGACAGCAGCTCGTGGAGGACGAAAGGGCCTTTCGTCCAGAAATTCGTACAAAGACAAGGGTCGTCGATCCTCTGGCAATTCCAAACTTCAGAACCAGTTTGGTGGTTGGTGAAAGTTTTGAAAAGCCAACAAATGGTTTTTATATAGTGATTTTGTTCTTGTAGTTCAATTTTGTAGTTATGTTTGATTTATGTAACTGAATGCAAGAAGATCAAGCATTGGAAAGAGCCTTCTTTTTTGTGGAACAATATATATATATATATATATATATTTGTATCCATGTTTGATTTTATTCACAAACAGATAACTACTCAACTTACAAATTCATGACAACTATTCACCTTAAACTTTAAAATACAAATTGTGTTCTGTAAAAAGACTTTTATATCTTTGATTTAATCTTAATTTTTTAAATAATAGTTTTTTTGTTTTCTTGTGTTTTTTAAGGAAAATAGGTGATCATGCAATTACATTTTTTTTCCTTCTAAATATTAATGCATTATGTTCATAAGAAACTTGGTGTGCTAATTCACTATTGTATACATTAAATAAATCTAAGATCTTGCATCTTAAATTCAACACATAATCAAAACATGAACTATGTTCTCATTGAACAAATACTTTAATCCAAGCGCTTGAATTTTTTATATTCAAGTTAAATTTGAATGTTTTACCAGTATATGTCCATGGAATTTGATTCCAAATGCACGTCGTGTGTATCTATACTTATGTTTTGGTCGCTAATATGTGCATTTATGCATTACAAGTGATTATGGGAGTTCAATAAAAATTGTATGATCAACTAAAAAAAATAATTATTTGTAGATTCTACTTGACAATAATTTCACAGAAAAATAAGTTTCTACATAATGATTCGAGCAAAAAATGAACTTCTCATTCTATTGTGTAGCCTACAGACCAAGTAACCGTTCATTTGAATAAATGAAAAAATAACAAACAATAAAAAGAGAAACAGAAAGTAACAGTTCACTAAATTTTGCAAGGTTCTACGTCTTATTAAGCTTTGAAAGAAATTTTGATGAAATGAATTAACTCCAATATTCTAACAATCTCCGAACCTGGTAGTAGTATAGATAGATGGAGCAGCTTATAATTAAAAGAATACCCGCACGCAAAAGAAAAGAGCACTTGTGGATCTTCGGATTCTGATGGACAATTATTCATCTTGTACCCTGTTTGTGCAAATCGAACATGTTAGTTATCAAAATCGTTCCCCTTCGCGCCTCTCTTATAATGGTTTGAGCATTGGACTTACCGCACCAAAGCCTGGACTACTTCTGACATGGGTGGCCGAGATTTGGGCTCCGCCTGAAATTAAGATGAGTATAGGGCATAGGTTAGCATTGATTCAACCACTATGATAACGTTGATTGATCCAGTAGTTCAGAAAGATTAGAGAGTGAAATGATTTTTCCGTATAAAAAGTTAGAAGTGACTGATGAACACGTTTGTAGAACACTAATAATGACCTAGATGACAAAAAAAATTAAATGGCAAAAGTTGGGCGTCACATCAGCTACATGAAAATACCCATGTGAATAAAGTTTGAAAATCAATCCAATATTTGGCTCTACAATCTAAAGAAGTTAGCAAAAAAATTCGCCTAATAAAAAAATCAGGTTAGAGACTGAATCTATGAACATTTTACCCAAGATTAAATAATTGATCAGATGACTATGAATCATCAGTTCCTATTCTATAGTTGCTCAGAAGACTTAGAATTGGTTCTCACCTTTACACAAAGGGCAATGACCTCAGCAAATCGAGAGAGTGCCTGTGGTGGATATAGTCCTCGTAAAGCTGGATCCGCCATTCTTTCCAGTGCATCAATGTCATGCAGTTGTGGGGTTGCCCATCGGACCAAGCATTGTTCAGCAGTAGGTTTTGAACTGAAATGTAAATAAAAGAAAATAAGTTTAATAACAAAGTAAGTGGATACAAAGACCGTAAAGAGGACTGTGTTTGGTGAAAAAAACAAAGAAGAGAATTAAACAGAGCCACCAACATAACATACCTGTCTAGTGGCTTGCGGCCAGTCAGTAACTCCAGCATGACAACCCCATAACTGTAAACGTCACTCTTCGAAGAATAGGCCGAAGGTTCTGTGCATTCTGGAGCATTGTATCCAGCTCCAAGGTTTTGGCTTGTCCTCTGGGACATAAATTTTTATATACAAAGATTGAACTTCAAAGAAGAATAGATTAATGTGTTGATCTAGCAAAATAGAGAGTAATAATCTCGGTACTAAGTAGAAACAAACAAACATGGGCCTCATGATCAGCACACAACATTCAATTAAGTTACTTGGCAATCAGATAAAACATTCGTTTTGGAACAAAAATGCTAGAAAAATAGGACATTTATTTCTACTCCCTTTGTCTCAAAATGAGGGTCCATTTTTCTTTTTTGGCCGGTTAGTTATGGATATGCATTACCAAAATACCCCTAATATGAGTTAGATAAAAACCCTGCAAGAAAAATATGTGAGGGTATAATGGAGAAAATGCATACCTAACTAGTTTTACAAAAAATGAGAAAGTGTTCAATCATTTTCATTTTGGAATAGAGGGGGTAATATTTTGTTGTTTACTTCTTACATGAGTTTCCTCTAAAATGAATATCAACTTTTTGATCCCTCCCCCAACTATTAGCCGAGGGGGGGAGAGGCTAAAAAAGATATACCTTAACTTTTTAGTCATCAACCAATCACTAAACCTACCATTACCGATAAAATTCAAATCATATTTTCACTCCATTGGTTGAGGTACCATTAGAAATCATGACAGTTTTTGCCCAAATTATGTCTACAATAATGAGATTGATGTGTATTGAGAAATACTAACATGATGAAAAGTCGCCAAGCCGCAATCCGAGAGATGAGGATTGAGCTCAATGTCAAGCAAGATATTAGGTGACTTGAGATTCTTGTGGATTACTGGTGGAGAACAGACTTCATGAAGGTATCTGAACATGGAAACGTTAATCTAACTGTTAATTCATGCAGCCAAGAAATTATGTGCAGAGAGGGTTTAAATTTCTAAACAAATAAGTTAATAAGTCTAGGATAAAGACGAACTGACAAGGCAATTCACAGTTACCTATTAGCAGAGCATCTATTGGCACATGAACTACAAGTGGGAAAAAAAAAGGAAAAAAAAAAAAAGATTCCGACCACATAGTATTGTCAATGTGTCATATTATGTTTATTGATAGAGTAGTATGTAGTGTTGACTTACTCAACAGCACGGGCCGTGCCCAAGGCAATTCTGACCCTGGTATTCCAAGTGAGCGGTTTACTATAGTCATCTGACATGTGTAAGAACTCGTGAAGTGAGCCATTCGCGAAATAATCGTAGATTAACAGGTTATGCTGTTGTTCTGAACAGTAACCAATAAGTTCTGCAATGTTTGCGTGGCGAAGCTTTGAAATGTTTGTAACAATATTTGAAAACTCTTCTCCATGATAAAAGAGTGAGGATTCAATCTTTTTCACTGCCAAAATCTGACAAATAAAATATGTTACTAGTGTCTATTCATCATGGAGATATAGGTCAGATAACATGAAGAGTTGCATACAATTTTCAAGTGCAAAAGTCCATGAGTAAGCAGATCATAAGAAGGTGCTTAGATGTGAGTATTTAAGTTCTCTTAAACAGAAACTTTATGAAGTTCACAACTAATGTGATATTAATCTACCAGGAGCAGGCAATTTGGACCCGCACCTGAATCCCAGTCCACATAAAATAGACCCAATCAATTTTCGGGTCAGGTTGACCAGATTTCCATGAGAACCCTTGTAACTCTTGTGGGTCGGGGTTAGTTCGGCCTTTTCAACCTGAAAGCTAAATTGATAGCCACTATTGTAAAATTTCTACCTTATGCAAGCCTGAACTCCAAAAACATGTAAGTGGCAGTCCCGTCTTTACAACCACTTTATGCTAGGGATCCCATATATCTAGGAGATCCCCCATATGCCTAAATAATGGCTTTATTTCAATAAACAAGGAAGTTTCAATGAAGTTATTAGAAAAGTAATGTCAAACGGAAGTATAGAACCGAATGGCTAAAGGTAAAATGTTAAAGTGAATGTCTCAGTGTATCCAACATATCCACCTGTTTCCAGCTCTTGCACATCTATGTGACAAAAGGTTTAAGATCTATAAAACAGAAATTATCAAATAATGAGTAATGAAGCAACGCATACCTTTCCGTCAGCATATTTAGCCTTGAAAACACTTCCAATGGATCCCTCACCAAGGAGGCAGCCCATAGCAAAGTTACCAGTAGCTGTCTTCAAATCTGCTAAGGAATAAGATATGGCACGGAAGGAGGCGCTTTTTTTGGCACTTGTTGGGGTTGAAAGCTCAGTTTCAGTCAACGCTTGCATTCGATCAGAGAAAGTAGGCTTGAAACCAATGGAAGGAGATTTTTGTAAAGCCTTTATGTCTATCGAAGCTGATGAATCTGGTAACTTCTGATCTATAACCACCATATATCATCGAGTTCGTAAGACCGAAGTGATATTTTCTTCATCAAATCCATTAGTAGGACTATAATTGTGAGAAAATTAATATAGGTTCTCATGCTGAAAGAAGGCTTAGAAAAATTCGAATGTTAATGACCACATAATTCTTGGTGACCAGTTTTCCTAAATCAGAATTTCACAGCTCATATCTTAAAAAGATGAGTGACCTTTACTGAAAGTCAGCTGACGAATAAGGAACCTACATGTTAATTGACACACATCTTTTGTAGATAAGAAATGCTCTGTGATCAGTTAATTCATCTATTTTATAAACCAATACCTTACTACAAATTAAGGTAAGCAGAACTCACTTTCCACTTACTCAGAAACTAATAACCTACAAGCAACAATGTGATAGCAAATTTAGTTATCTCCCAGCAATAAGATATAATTATATTACCTTTTGCATCTTTGCGCGTATCGTCATGTGATAATTCCTGCGATTCGATGGCTGAAAATGACCGATGGGGATTATTCATCTCTTCATCAAGGAAATGTGAAGAAGGTGTGGACCGCCGTCTTGTACAGATAGCAATTACAATAATAAGTGACACTAATACAGCAATAACTATCCCAGCTATAACCAATCCTTTCACAACCGAAGAATTGAGACCTCCTCCTCCTTCTTCTTCACCACTTTTGGGTCTGGGAGGAGGACGGAATCCAGGAGGGGGAGGAGGAGCTTTTCCAGTTGACCAAGAATTTCCTTCGGTGCTTCAGTACAAATGATTGTGAAGTCAGAGGAACAGTTTTATATTAGCATTGAATCTTTGTGTGAATACAATTTCGATAGGAACTCACTCTAAGATCTCTATATCTTTCAACTCGTTAGGGATCCAGCCAGTAAATTTGTTGTTCGCAACATTCCTGCCAGCAGCATATGTTAACCAAAATGACATAATATTTAACTGCATTGATTTTCCTGTACTCTTCATTGAAGAGTTGGGAAAAGGTAACAATCAAACCAAGTCAAAGAAAACATGAATGGAGTGCTAGTTTTTCTACAGTAGTTTGAATGAAAATCATTATTCTATATTTTTAAGCTGACAGAGCTCCACTTACAATTGAGTAAGGGGAAGGTATGCAAGGACATTTATTGAACCAGTAAATTGATTGTCTTGCAAATGCCTGAATGAAGACAAAAGATAGTTAGCAATAATAATGAAATAAAAAAGAAAAGAATATAAAAGATTTACTCCCTCTGTCCCAAAGTAATTTATCACTTTCCATTTTTTGTGTTGATTAAGGATAGTGAGGTTTTTCTCCCCTTATACCCCTATTTGCTCTTGTTGTAACGAACTCAAGGGGTTCTAACTTCTAACCAACTTATCATAAGAATATTATTAGCAATTCATGCATCACTGACTAACCAAAAGAGTGGACAATTACTATGGGAAGGAGGGAGTAAGTGTCAAAGTGTTTGATTCTTACAATGTGTTGAGGTTTGTTTTTGCAAGACTTTGAGGCAAGTTGCCGGTCAGTTTGTTTGAGGAGAGATCACTGCATGTTCGCCAATAAGTCAATCAACAATTCAACTTTCAATTATGTAATTGTACATCAATTCCACAAAACAAGTCAAGAAAAGGGAACAATAGATCTCATTCCCTAACAAGCCAAGCAATGAGAGCATCCCAAATAAGAAAAGGAACAGAAAGAATAGAATTTCTAAGCTATATTTGTAGTACTTACAGATCAGTGAGTTTAGTAAGTTTTCCAAACATATCATTTAAGTTTCCATTCAGCTTATTCTGACTAAGATTTCTGCACCCAAAAACAAATGTTCAAAATTGGGAACAACAGGAGGTGAAGGTCAGTCCAAAAAAAAAGGGGAAGTTGCTTACATTTTTTTGAGGTTGTGCATCTGAGAAAGTGAAAAAGGCACACTACCCGTGAATTGATTCTCAGAAAAATCACTGCACGTCATCAGTGAATAAGATTAGTATGACGAGCAAGTATCTGCTGCGCTGACAAAAATTATTGGAGAATACCATAGTGACAAGAATGAGCTAGTGGTGAAAATCTCTTCATAAAAGAGTGTTATCCAGAAGATCTTTGGCAGCTAGATGATGCCACTTTGAAATTTTAATAATTAAAATGTAATTAAGATGTAGACCACATAGTTCACCATACTAAGCACAGCTGACTGTTGTTTTATGGAAGCGAAATGAGCAATTGAACATGCAGGTCATGATCATAGACATCTTTGTTTAAGAAGCCGGTTAAATTCTACATTTTCTACTGATAGGAGCAAGCTTAACCTTCCTATTCTATTAAATGAATCAGTAGGGGAGGAAAAAACTAACTAGAAATATGGATACATATATTATAAATACCAGATAGGAACAATATGATCTACTGATAATATCCAGCAATTAGACTTACATGTTAACTAAATTAGGAGGAAGGTTATATGGTATGCTATCCTTGAAATTGTTGTTGCTCAAGTCACTGTAACACAAGCGAACACACTGCTTGATGAGTGATTTCATTTTTGGAAAATAAACAGATTATAACAAAAATGCATAATCAAAACAAAGCCTCACAACTCAGTGAGTGATTTCATATTTGTTAGCTGGTAGCCTAATTGTCCAGAAAGCCCGAGGCCAGATAACTTTCTGCAATTGTTTAAGAAAAAAAGAATATGCTAGTTAACGTAAGCTTTTGCCGCTGAACAGGTCCAGACATATGCAAGTATCAAGATATATGAAACAGAGGAAACAACATTTTAGTTACAGAAGAGCCTGAGCATTCAATTCCTTCCCAGTAATCACCACAAGGGTCGCCCCCACTAGCTTTCCAATTAGTCAGTTTTGAAGGAGAGTTTAAGCTGGTAAACATCACGTTCAGGGCAGAAACTGCAAAATACAATTTAAAATACTCATGATCTGGAACGGTGATGGCAAAACAAAACAACAAAAATATCAAACTCTATATGTAGATTCAGATACGAGATTGTGACATGAAACTTGCAAAACTTAGAAGGTTTAGGCACCCCATGCAAGCAATGGAAGCTTCAAGCTCGTTGATAAATCAAGCAAAGCTTTCATTCAACTCAAACCACATAGACAGTAAATCTAGGAGCATATGAATCCCACGTCACACTAATTTGAATAAGACAGCGAGCTTGTGTTCCTTATCAATGACTACATCATTCAATGACTTTTAGCTGCATGCAGTTTGTTTGTTATGCAATAAAAATTGAAATCAAACCAAATCAAAGCTCAAGTGAGAACATTATGTGTTCTAATTAGTTTGATCACCAAAAGCTAGAACATAGCATCCGCTTTGTATCATCCTATACCGAGCCTACTTGTACGTACCTAGGACTTGATTATGTTGTTGATATGATAAACAACAACAAATTTGTTTCTAAAACAATACACAACAGGCTAAGAACGATATCGTTCAAAATTTGAATTAATTAAAATCAGAAAGTTGATTTCAACGTAAAATAATGAGATCACACACAAATATTTACAGAAATTCAAAAAAACAATTATCAATACCGTCCTGAGAAGCAGTCTTGGAGTGAACCGAGGCCGGGAGTACGGAAACGAAAACGATCCAGATCGTGAGAAAAGAGCGGTAGAGAGTCAAACCGGCAATGTTGTGGTACATCTTCCAGAGGAAATTGTAGAGGAGTCGACGAGCATTTGGATCCGCCATTGCCGAAGCAATTTCTCGACAGAAAGACGGAGGAGAAGAGGCAATTTATCGCTAATTTCCGATTTCGGAAACAAACAAAAAACAAAAACGGAGCTCTCGCTGTCGCTGTTGCTGGTGCTGGTGTTTGTGCTTGTGTTGGTGTTTGGAGTTGAAGAATGGTTGGGGAAAATGAGGAGAGAGAGAGAGAGAGAGAGAGAGAGAGCTCGGGACAGCTGAGAGAGAAGAGGAAGAGAAAGAGACAGAGGTAAATGAGAGAGGGACATATTGTTGTTGTTGTTGTTGCAGAGAGTAGAGAGAGAGAGAGAGAAGCGAAAGGTGAGGAGCAAATGACTGAAGCACAATGTTTTGCGCCTTTGTATTGTTCTGCAAGCAACTGCCATAGCCACAGCCACACTCACTTCCGACAATTTAATTTAATTTAAATAAACTAACTCTAATTTATGTCAAATTATACATGTACAAAATAACGTGGTAAACTAAGAGATATGACACATCAATTACTCTATTGATGAGGTGATCAAATCACAATACGCCACGTGTACAGTAGGCCTTATAAACCGGGAGATTCGCGCCAAAAATTCATGGGAAGGTGGTGGTATCATATATAACGGGTTTGTATTCATTTAAACTTAATTTGAGACCACAAAATATGAAAAATAGACGTGACATGTAAACTGTCTCGTCACTTTGTACACCAAAATTTGTACAAAATTTGGGACATTTAACATTTTTCTATAAATTCTAATATCTACAAGTCTACAACCATATGCATCTAAAAAGATGGAGTAGTGTTTTTCTGTCTCATGTTTTTTTCTTTATTTGTCAATGAAATACAAATTTCATGTAATTTATCCATAATTTAATTTAATCACAAACAAAAAACAAAATTACATTTGTGTATACATTGTCATTTACATTTGAGGAGAAAGATAAAATTTGAGATTTTTCGGATAACACAATATCCATATTTTTTTTTCTTCCAAATTAGTCATTTTATGTTGTTGCAATGAAAAATTGAAAGAACAAATATAGGAAGCTCTATGCAAATGAGGAAATAAAGGATTATAAAAATGATAAATTTGTAAAGACATCATGAGTTGATGAATAAATTACAATGGAGACCATTTAAACAAGTTGGCTCCAATCATTTAACTTTGATGCAAGATAATAGTAAAATTATTTCTAATATATATGTAAAGTCAAGTGAAACACTTGTGATGTTATTTATGGATGGAAGGAGTATTGGGTAACAACTATTTGGACAAGAAAACAAAAGGTATACAAGTTTCAGTCCTGTAGCATCAAAACACAGACACTACCAAGTAACCAAAACTACATCTGGTAATGCAACAAAACAAGCATCTGTGCCTCAACTATCCTGGCTTTGGTTTGATGATGCATTGCGTTTTGTCAACTTCGTCAGGAAATAAGCCGCAGCAACCTTAGCGCCTAGACTAGATCGCCCGCGTGACAGGCAGATCACAACCCCAAGAACGAGAAGACCTTTCACTACCAGCTTCTTCGATGGTCTTCTGCTCAGTTTACTTTCATTATCGGGTTGTTGGCTAGAAATCTGTACATTTCCGCTGTCCGCGGAGCTTGCTGAATCATCTAATGAATTACTAATTTCCGATGGGATCTATGATAAGGGAAAAAACAAGATCCATCAACACAAACAGCATGATGATGGTAGCATAAAAGTTGTGAAAGAAAAGAAGTGTAATAGTTTCTTGACATTAAGTAGAACCACACGGTGCACATGTCCTTCACAAAGAGCATAATACGAAGACAAACGTTGCATGGTTCTTTCATGATGATCGTGATTTGCAGTATGCGACTAATCATTAAGGAAAATACTACATACCTTCTGAATAAGAGTAATTGCATTGACGGCTGAAATTGTTGGAGAACTATGGAATTGAGAGTACTTGTGTAGTGCAATATCCATCTTGCAGACATAACTCCATATGCCCTTCGCAAAAGCCAGTTTTGCCATCTCCACGTGCAAACCAGCATCTTCTTGGTGCAACATTTTGATCTCACTAGCATTTCTATCAGGCACTGCAATTAACTAAGAACTTGGTCATTCTCGCAATTCACGGAATATATATTTAAAACATCAATATAAAAAATTGTTGGGGAAAAAGTTATCCACTAGTTGCCCAAATCGACTTACACAAACGTGGAGTGGTGCGGTGAAATAAGTAATGCAAGGTTTTCATTGAAGCTATCTCAGAAAATAGATTTAAAAGTTACAAAAAGATACTAATCCGGCTTTTTTCGAGGAAACTTTTATAGTCTACAGCTCAGTACAAAAAAAAAAAGAGAGAAAGAGAGAGAAGAAGAAGAAGCACAAATCAGGCACTTGCCTTTCCTGATTCGCCATCCTGATCTAAGTAGCTTAATGCGTACATACTTCTTCTCTCGTGGTGCCAAAGAATGTTCACAATCCTACAAGAGCAATATACAATTAAAGGTTAAAATAAAAGAAACAAATGCAGAATATTTATGGTAGATTAATTTGCGGATAAACACAAACATCTGAAGGTAGGGAATAGTATGTGTACATACTTTTTTATGTCCTACCAATGAAGTTCACATTGACACAATCATTGGATCTTTTTTTTTTCTTTTTGGACATACTAGCAAAACCATCCTGATTTCAAAATGAAGCTAAGAACATTACCTTGATATAACAATAAAATGTTTTATCCTCGCCCTCCCACATTCTCCAACCCAATACATAATCTCTAGGCGTAAGGAAAGGGTACTTTTTAATCATCCGACCAATTTCAGTTCCATTAGTCTCATCAATCTCTAACTGCTCGTGCTGAATAAGAGTCTTGTCCCACTGCTTCCTATAATCGTTATCCATGTAGAAGTCTCTCAATGTCTCAGGGGAGCAATTCTCGTAGACTGTGATACTCATGTATTTCAAAGGACCATCCTGTGAGCAAAAAGATAGACACACTAACTCAAGATATTCATCTAAACTTGCAGAATCAACATTAAAAAGCAGCCCATTAGCACATGGCAATTAGAAATAAAATTAGCTTCTTTGAACAGAAAAATTCTCTTTGCTTGTAAACACTATGGCATAATATGTTTGCTTTGTAAGGAGACTAAGGGAGAGTTAGAAAATTCACTTTCTGGGAAAGTGAATAATCCAGTCCATATGGGATTCGAAAAACCAATTGTGGGGGATGGTCGCTTTGAATCCCAGACACTTTCCCGAGGGGGGGGAGTCAACTGACTTTTTACCCCTATTTTACACAACTCATTAGCTAAATATTCTACATTTTCCGTCCACTTTCCTATTTCCCAAATGATACCTATGTTAAAAGCTGGTGAGTGATAACCCATCTTAAGAATTCAAATAGGAGTGACATGAACACACACATAGTAACAACTAACAACCCATCGAGCCTTTCTTTGAGAAATATTAGATGATAAGACATGGATACGTGGAAGTATAGTAAACAAGAATTCCAACACATCATGCTTAGCATGACAGCTAAACACTATGAAAAAGCTTGTAGAATTTACTAGGAGAGACATCATATTAGTTTCGCTATAAATTAAGCATAAAAAACTGTACCTTGGATTTCTGGCATTTCGCAATATAGGAAAAGAAATCAGTTCTCTTGTCAATGACATTTTCCCATCCATCATTTCGATTGAACTTTCCGTCCATATTCTCAATAAGTTCCTTTAAATCCCCATCTGATACTATATCCAACTTTCTACACAAGTAAATGGAACCAGCAAATCAGTATAAGATCTTTCTTTTTTTATTAAAAAAATGGAAATTTAAGAAGTGAAGTGCCAGTTCTAATCTAATAGCAACAGCACCAATCAATCAACAGCCAATTTTTTTTTTTGTAAATGTAGTGAAAAATCCATATCCAACTGAAAGAGAGAACCTACTAAGACTTAAAAACAGGATTGGGATGAACAAATATTTAAACAAATAAATAAACGGTAAATTGAAAAATTCACAGGACTACCAGTACCTGAGAGAGGGTTCTTTCTGGTTCTGGTTCTGATTCTGGTTGGTAATGTTTGGTTCGGGAACGAGGAAGGATCTTCGGGAGCGATTGGGGAAGAAGACTCTCTTGCACTGCCAAATCGCAGCGACAAGTAATGCAAAAACAGTGGCCCAACCGCACAAACCGCCGCCGATTTCCCGCCAAATTTCGACCGGCGACGATAAAAAAAATCCCATCGCGCACAGTAACTAGCTAGAAATTGATGATTCAAATCGAGAAGGCCTTCGATTCCATTTCAAGATTCTCTCTACCTCTGCGGGCCAGAAATCAGCAGAAGGATCGTCGTCGTTGTCATTTCGGAGACGAAGCCATCGATCGGCTATGGTGGTTGCTCGATTTGAGTGATTGAGTTGCTTCAGTTCGACTCGAGCTGATTCGATTGACCTTTTACTCGGAGTTGTTTGCTACAGTACTAGGAATCTCGGCCATTCTCAGCCAAGGGACAACCAAAGAAACAACTAAAACGGATCCGGACGGGTCACTCCGAGCCCAAAAATTTATTGGAACAGTTATGCGTGTAAAGTGTTGATGTGACATCATCTTGAGAGTTTTTTTCTCTTATTATTTATCAATTTTTGAACGAACTACTATTATTAATTTATTTATTATTTTTTTTTAAGAGTAAAATGTGTATCAGTTGCAACTTAACCAAGACAATAAGGTGATGACACTTCATCAAATTTCACTTATACTTACTCAAGTGAATTTGTGGGAGCGGAGCGACCCATCCGGATTCATAATTTTAAATGAAGTGTCATTACCTCATTAGTACAATTGATATAAAGTTATATCAGTCATCTGATGCGCATATTAATATTTTTTAAATTATTATCCTCTTGTTTATATTTCTTTTTCATCACAAGAATAGTAATACAATTTGTCCCTTCCATTTTACTTGAAGTTTGTAAGAGCATCTTCAGTACTAGCTAAATATTTTGATGCTTAAGAAAGGAAGAGTGTTATATCATTTTTTGGTGTTTAGTGTTTAGCATATGTTTAACAATTTTTATTTCCATACATACGTCTCATTCTCTTCAAACAAATGATTACATTAAACAATAAAATAAAATTTGATCATAACTGTTATATTATGAATAAATATTTATATTTTCTTTTTGTAAATAAATTGTCGTTTTAAAAGTCGATTATGGTTTTTTATGGCTATGACTGTTTTTTATTATTATAACGGCAGTCTCTTTAAGTTTTATATAACAAGTTGTGGTCTTTTTTGTTAAGATAGTGATTAGTGAGTCTTGCTTTTATAGCAAGTTAATGGTTTTTAAGGTTTGCAGAGTTGCAACGACGTAGATTTGCGGTATGTTTTTATTGGTGCGTGTGCAGGACAACGAGAGATAATTGCAAAGAGAAAAAGGTAGCTTGTAATGTGGTGGTCTGGTTGATGCCATCGGATCAGCTATCGAGTTTGTTTTCAAATCATATGGCAGACCCGATGTTGAAGATAAGGGGTTGGCAGAGCATTTTATGTGGTCGTCTTAAACTTCAAGTGCAATCGTCGTCAATTGTTTGTGTTCTTCAGGATGATGGGAAGAATTTTGGTGTCTTTAACTTGATTATTTAGGTTAAATGAGAAAATTTCAGTGTCTTACATAAATATTTACC
The DNA here is from genome assembly GCA_036897625.1 of Pelargonium cotyledonis. NCBI lineage: Eukaryota > Viridiplantae > Streptophyta > Magnoliopsida > Geraniales > Geraniaceae > Pelargonium > Pelargonium cotyledonis. Next base: position 52,924 of record JAYMTA010000049.1, read on the forward strand.
AAAATGAAACAAAAGACCTTATAGAGTGGTCTCTCCCTCTCTTGGTAGCGTGCTTAGGGTTTTGTTGAGTTTTGGTTAGGGTTAGCAGTATAGCAGAGGGAGGCGACTGCGCATTAAAGAGGAAGAGAGAGGCCGGCAATCAGATCTGTTGGGACGTGAGGGAGTGACGGGTTGTGGCTTTGTTGGCGATCGGAGAGGCGGAGCAGGAGTTCGAGTTCGTGTGTTGCTGGAAGTTTGCTCGGCGTAGAGATCGTGGTCTTTACGTTGCCGGAAGTTGCTTGGTGGTGACAGATGGAGACGACGTA
>JAYMTA010000050.1:0-52780 GCA_036897625.1 Pelargonium cotyledonis
ATATTATAGAAGTCCTACCCTAACTATGCGACAAGTGTCATCTTCAATTTCAATTACCTATCTAATTGAATCACACATGACAATTTTACTTCTATAATTTTCGGTACTTTCAATTGAATTCTTAGAAACTTAGGACATTGGTATTTTTATGTGTTCTTTTTTCTTTTTCTTTTTGAAATAGATTTCCTAATAATTTTTAATGTTTCCATTCTAGAGCTTAAAAAAAAAAAAAAAAAAAAGTTGATTCCATTCTCACCAAAAGTCAAAGAACGCCTCTTACTTCATAATTACAAATTAGTAATATATGTATTAGCTGACACACGATTTATACAACTTGCACTTAAAACTACCTAGTTTTAATTATACGAACACCAAAAAAACAAAAAAACTTTATGAATCAACTGAGCAACATTAATGTGTATTAAGAATCACAAGTGGTTGGTTATTCGATTTTAGGATTTTGGCGACACCGACGCTTGTCTTTGATACAGTTACTCGTATTAGTGGTGGAAAGTGAGTACACAAAATAAATAAATAAATAAATAAAAGTGAACTAAACTCATTGTGGAAGAGAGACTAAACAAATGAAACAGACCAAAAACATGAAACAGAGTCATGAGTTGTTAAATAACTAACTACCTAACTACAAGATGGGTTGGAAAGGATAGGCACTTGGGTAGGCCAAGTAGGCTGCATAAGTGGGAAAGCGATATATGGAGTCCTTACTGGAAGCCCTCCGATCATCTTAAGCGTTCTCTTCCTTGCATTACACAAAAATACGGGAGAATATACCTCGGATTTACTTCCCGTAAGTGGCTGAATGAAAAACAAATACAACATGTCTCCATCATGCGGGTGGAAAGTGATAACACAAGTGTCGGATCTCGCGCTGCTCCTATTTTGATAACATCTTTTAGCAATGGAAGAATCCGTGGAATCCTCAATTTCACTAAAATCTAACTCGTGCACCAACTCCCACGAGGACTGGCTCTGACTATCAAGTTCCCAAACACGCATCTGCAAGCCATAATTTGGGTCATCCCCATTTGGTTGAAGATTAAACAACTGAGCTACTCGCAAACGTCCCATGCACACGCCTATTAGGGATTGCTGTCTTTTCGTTTCGTAGCCTAGAGGGAACGGGATACGAAAATAGCCCTTAACTTTAGGATCAAATGGATTGATTCTTATTCCAATAAAACACTTCATGCCCTCGCTCAACCAAACCATCATTCCTTTGAAGAAAACATGTCTCACCCTACGAACATGATCGCACCCGTTTATTCGTCTCCTTTCAGGCCCTATCATTTGTCTCCACCCACCGGCTCTGTCATCTGATGAAAATATGTCCACAATCATCACATGTGAACTACCCGAATATGTAGAAGTAACACGAACTACCTTAAATATGAACCTACATCCTTCGTCTTCATAGACTAAAAGACCCGCTCGAATTATAGGATATCTGCAAGAAGAAGGCAAAGGAGGCGGTGGAGGGAGGGTGGTCCATTGTCTCGTGAAGGGGTTGCAGATGTAGTAAACACTATGATACTTCGTTCTCGGACAGCACAAAACTATATCTCTGAATGTATCGAGAATACAACGTTTACTATCGCGGATAGGAAGAAAATCGAGAGGCTTGAAATTTTGTAATTCCTGATCAGAATTGATGAAGGAATAATTGATTTTGTGGTGTTCTTTTCTCCGGAGAAGAAATTGTGCGAGGATAGCTACCTGGAGCTCCTCGTCTTCCTCTCTATCCTTGTTGTTCTTGCTGTTGACACGAAGCCAGCAGCGAAGAAAATTTGAATAACGATAGTTAGTACTATTGACGAGAGAGAACCAACGTTTGCAAATACACTTGCACCGCGTTGCATACTTTGGAGAACCGAGTCTGCACAAGATTTCTACCAATAAATCGTCGCTTAAACCCGAAATATACGATGTCGGTGAAGAAGAAGAAGATGTATTCATCTTGCTTCCACTATCACTCACCCTGCAATTTTCCACCATGATCTCTACACTTAATTTTATTGTGTGTTGTGTTGTGTTGTGTTAAAAACTGATGGATCTCTTGCTCGTTTATAATTTGTATTTGCTGGTGGAGCCCTAATTAGAATAGGGTTAGGATTTTTTGTGGCTGATAAAACCTACTAAAAAATAATTTAGGAATTTAATTATAAAGTACTGATTTTTCCTTGCCTACCCGCCTAATTATACACACTTTTTTATCGAAAAAAATATATTATTAAGCCAAGTCGGAAGCTAACAAAGGAAAAAAAATCGGTAGATTGGGGAGCAACTTAAAATCAAAACGTTCTATTCTAGTCGCGCAAAAAACGATATCAGAAATAATCAAATTGAAGGCACTGAAAACATTAATGTATAAATAGTCACAAGTACGCGTTGGTTGTTCGATTTTAGGAGTTTTGCGTAGGGGTGAGCATAATCGGTTAACCGACCGAACCACTACCCAAAGAGAACCGAACCGATACCCTCGGTTCTGCACAGTGGTGAACCGTGGCTGACCGAAATTATGTATCAAAACACACGGTCGGTTAACCGCTAAAGTTGGTTCGGTTTCGGTTTTAGACCGACAAACCGTAACATAGATATTTCATAAACTTTGGGCCAATAAACCACTATCAACCTTTTATCTCCTTATCTTCTTCTTCCTAACAATTTTTCCATTTTACTGCAACAGCCAACCTCCATAGCCAAACCTTCACAACTAGATTAGGATAATTTGTTCTTAGGTTTTATTGAGTGTTGATTTAAGGTTTATTAAATAGGAAATAATGAGGAAATCAGCTACAGTCGGTCGGTTCGGTTTTCCTCGGTTTAGAGGCACCTAAACCGCAAACCGCACCGACGACAATCGGTTTCGTCAATAGTGAAACCGATTCCAATACGGTTTCGGTTCGGTCTCGGTTCGGTTCGGTTTTACGGTTCACCTTGCTCAGCACTAGTTTTGCGGCTTTGAATCAGTTACTCATATTAGGGGTTTAAAGTAAGTGACAAATAATTCATTGAGAGGACTAATATTAATTGACATAATTGCAAAACATTGTCAAAGAGCTTGAGAAAAAATAAATTAATTCATTTCTTCAGCTCAATTCCAACTTAATGCATCAAATGAAAAAGAACCAACAGAAAAAGAAAAAAAAAATTTGGCAAAAAAAAATCGATAATTCAATAACTCTAATCTAGCAAAAACATAACAAGCTATAAGTAACTAACAATTGGTGGGGTTGTAAAGGGTAGGCACTGGGGTAGGCCAAGTAGTCATCAGAAGCGGGAAGGCGATACATGGACTTCTTATCGGAAGCCCTCCGATCACCTTAAGCGTTCTCTTCCTCGCATTACACGAAAATATGGGAGAGTATACCTCGGATTTACCCTCGGATTTACTTCCCGTAAGTGGCAGAACGAAAAACAAATACAATATGTCTCCATCATGCGGGTGGAATGCCATGACAAAAGAGTCAAATCTCGCGTTTGTCTTATCCTGATAACATCTTTTAGCAATGGAAGAATCCGCCGAATCTTCAATTTCACTAAAATCTAAGTCGTGCACCAACTCCTACGAGGACTCGCTATGGCTAACGAGTTCCCAAACAAGCAACTTCAACCCATAGTTCATGTCATTTCCATTTTCGGGGAGCCTAACCAACTGAGCTACTCGCAAACATCCCGTGCACACGCCTATTAGGGATCTTGCTCTTTCGGTTTCGTAGCCTACAGGAAACGGAATACGAAAATAACCCTCAACTTTAGTATAAAATGGATTGACACTTATTCCTTCAATACATTATGTGTCTTGGCTTAACCAAACCATCGTTCCTTTGTAAGAGAAAGGTCTCATGTTACGAACAAAATAAATTTCTCTACTATTGGTATCAATTGTTCGTCTCCACTTACCGACATTGTCGTCTGAGGAAAATATATCCACAATCACATCATGTTTACCAGCCGAAAATGTAGAAGTGACTCGAACTACCTTAAATTTGAATCGATAACCTTCATTTTCATAGACAAAGAGACCGACTCGAATTATTGGATATGCGCAAGGAGGAGGCAGAGGAGGCAGTGGGGGGAGGGCGGTCCATTTCCTCGTGAAGGGATTGCAGATGTAGTAAACACTGTGATCTCTCGTGCTCGGACAGCACAAAACTAAATCTTTAAAAGTGCCAAGAATACAACGAGTACTATTGTTGATAGGGATAAAATATAAAGACCCGAAAAATTGTGATTCTTGATCAAAATTGAAGGAATAGTTAATTACATCGCCTTCGTATGTCGAAAGAAATTGTGTGAGGATAGCTATCGGGAGCTTCTCGTCTTCCTCTCCTTCCTTGTTGGTCTTTCTATTGATGCGAAGCCAAAAGTGAAGAAAATATGAATCACGAGGGTTGGTAGTGTCGATGAGAGAGAACCAGAGTTTGCAAATACACTTGCACCGAGTTGCATACTTGGGAGAACCGAGTCTACACAAGATTTCTACCAACAATTCGTCGCGTAGACATGAAATATATGATATTGATGGAGAAGAAGATTGGCTCATCTTGCTTCCACCATCACTCACCATGGACATTTTGACCTGGTGGAGCCCTAGTTCCTCTAGGAAATAAATCAATGTCATGAATAGATTAGGGTGTTTGTGTATGATAAGACTTACTAATCATTAATTTAGGAGATAAACTATAAAGTGCCCACCTAATTCTACAACTCTATGTACTAATATATATATTTTTTTTTGAGCTGGTTACACCAAATTTCCTTGTTGTATTGCCAACAAACACTTTGCTGTCATGCAAATTAATTTTTCATTGCACTTGCTTTATAGCGATTATGCAGGGGATCTGAGTGACCAAAAGAGTATATCTGCTAATTAGGTTCTTATGATTGGATTAGGAGTGATTTCTTGGTCATCACAAAAATAGCCTACTATCACTACAAGAAATTATAGATTTTACTGCGGTTTACAAATGCAGCTGAAAATCCGAAAACATTAATTTAACTACGGATACCAACTGCGGTTTAAACCTATGGTTGCGGTTTTAGTCCGGCTGCATTTTCTAAACGGAGACTAATGTGACTTTAGACTGATGTTTTCAAGCTCATTTGGCTACGATTTTAAACTGCAAATAAAATTTTAACCGTAGCAAAAATCTACAGTTAAAATTTCTAAATATTTTGGTTGAGGGGCTCATGGTAAGGCCCAAGTCAACTATTTTGTTTCTAAAAAACAGAAATATTATTTATTTTATTAAAAGTCTTCAGTGCTATCCACCATAATCTATACATTTTTCAACAATAATGCAAACCTAAAGTTCAACTAAAACATATTTCTTTGTTGTTTGCAATAAATTTCACAAACATAAAAATTTCACAGAGCAGATCTACCAATTATATTTTTCTTTCCAAAAAAAAAAAAAAAGATAAAGAAAACTTTGGAGAACTCTACTCAGGTATAGTGATCTTGAGCCAGACAACAAATATAATCATGGCCCAAGCAACCTCTTCATTTCTAGCACCTCTACTGGCACACTCTGATGCGGCCATAATAATATGATTGCATTCAGCATAAGGTGCTGTTATTATAATGACCTACCTGGAAATTCACAAGATTCAAAGCATAAGATTCGCATACAAATTCTCAATGATCACTTGTAAGTGAAAAATTTTATTTAACGTACATAAAGCACAGCAGAACCATTTCATGATGAAACTTGCTTCAAGAATGATGTGGTATAATCAGAGCATCAGTCGTAGTGATTCCCTCTCTCCCCAGTGTGTAAGCCGACCTGTATAGAATTCCACAAAGCAACAAAAAATATAAGCAATTAAACTAATCACTATATTTGATATACGAGAACATTACACCTACGCAGATAGTCAACCGATGATCCATTATTAAGATAAAATATCATAGGACAGATAAGCTGTATTTTAGTTTGCCTTAACTTTCAACTACTTAGTAAGCACAGTTGTTTGTATTTGAACAAACCTATTGTGTAAATGTTGGTCTTCATGAATGAGAATGCGAGTAAGATGCTAAATATAATTGACCAAGATAAAAAAATTAAGAGATTTTCAAGCAACTCTCAAGGGATCTTTGACTAAATTAACCTTAGTTCTCAAATGATGACAGTAAAAATAAATTGACCTCTGCTCTATATGACCTTCTCCCTTCCCTTTGTTTCTGGCGGCTATCTCTGACTACATTTACAAGTCAATATCACCCTCCAAAACTCAAAGTACCTTCACAACACAAAACCATGAAAGTCAACATTAACCATAACCTTTGCACCTTTTGGGATAAATCTTGAATTACTAGGCAATCATAAATAACTAAAGATCTAATGCACATCTATATTTACTTGGCCTTGAATGAGGGTCTCACCGGATGCAGATGGAGCACATTGCAGCATGCCATAAATCTCTTTCCCTGAATAGCAATTGTTTAACCCATGGATCAACAAGTTCACAAATGTTGCGTTTTTCTAGCAAAGGCCGTGCCTACACCAAACTTTGAAACATTAGTCTATTAAATATCTCTAACACACACAAATTTGTAAAAAGACAAGACAATGATGAGGTGAAAACATAAGCTTTCATGAGGTTTCAAAGATTAAAGCTAGAGTTGTTTGATTCATACCCATTCAGTTAGGCATTGTTGGCCCTTGGGGACGGTTTATATCCATAGCTTTCCTTCCTGTAACAAGCTCCACCAGTAGCACACCAAAGGAATACACATCAGCTTTCTCTGTAATTTGGCCACTCTGAGCATATTCTGGAGCCAAGCACCTAATCAAAGTAATGTTAATACTGTTTGGTGCAATAACAGAACAAAAAGGAAAGGAAGTGTAACAAATTTTTACCCAAATGTGCCAATTACTCTTGTTTCTGCTCCTGTATCTCCATCTGGCTGCCACTGAGCCAGTCCAAAATCTCCAACCTTAAATTCAGATACAGGAGTTAGTGTAACATATACTGATTCATACACTGATATAATATCCACACAATAAGAACACTTGATAAGATAAATAATAAAAAAATAAAACTTTGCTTACCGATGGTTCAAAATCATGGGTGATAAGGATATTGTTTGGCCTCAAATCGCAGTGAAAAATGCATCCCACTCTGCATTCTTAATGAAGATATCTCAAACCTCGGGCTGCTCCAATTGCAATTTTCAGTTGTGCAAACCATACCAATGGATCTCGATCACGTCCTGCCAATTCATACATTGCACTTAAACTCATAGCTTGCACATGTATACAGTAGCATCACCTATACTATAGCAAACATTATCATGTTGCACAAGATCCACCTAATATTTCATGACCAGATCTTATATTTCATCATAAGCAAGTTTCAAGAAAATGGGCACTTACCATTGGGAAAGGACAGTTTCTCTAAAAGGCAAATTACAAAATGACTCAAATTAACAATGCAATAGTCGTTGTGAAATCAATACAAGTTGCAACAAATAGACTGTCAATGACAAAACCATAACAAAATCCTCAATAAACTTTGAGAGAACCAAACAAATCCTAAATAAGGTCAACAGTGAATAAGTTAGGTGAAACATACATGTTTGCCTCTTCAAGGCAACTAAGAGAGGCTACCTATATTATACTCCCTCCGTCCCAAAATGAGTGTCTTGTTTCAATTGCATTTTTGTCTCAAAATGAGTGTCCTATTTTCTTTTTAAGTAAGTTAGTTATGCATGAATTGTCAATAATACCCTTATAGAAAGCTAGTTAGAATCTCTCATCACATGATCATAAGGATACAATAGTAAACATAACACACACTAACTAACTTCTCCTTAATTTTTCTCAAAATAGAAAGGACACTACTCATTTTGGGACAGAGGGAGTATATGTTTAAGGCAAAAATGGTTCCTTGATCGCAATCTTTTTTTGTGTGTAAAAGTAACAAGAAAACAGATCAAAATGAAGACATATTGAGGGGGGAATCCAAAACCATAAAAAATAAATAAAAAATAAAAAAAAACCATCATTGAATAATTAAAAAAGCATGGGGCAATACATTCTTATGGCCAGAATCAAAGAGTAAACATCCAAAACAATATCACTTACAAGTAACATGAAAGTGAACAAGGAAAACAGTGAACAGAGGCATGACAGTAAAGCAGAACATGTATCATAACTAACCAAAATCACAAATAACACTGAAAATAGCTTTACCAAAATTAGGGCTGAATTCAGAATTAGGGTTTTGGAGAGAAAGATGACCAAAATTATTAACAAAATCATTGGATGAACAGAGTGAAAATTTACCGTAGGAATCGGAGGATGATCCTAAAATGTTCCATGATCTAGCGTTTTCTCATCAAGTCCTCATCTATTCCTCTGCGCACACCCAAACATCAACTTGGAAACCTCAAAATCCCAGATCTGGCGAACAGAGATGGCCTTCAGATCATCCTGAAACCAACATCAATTGGGCACCAAGATACGATTCTGGATCAAAGAGAATCGAAAATAGAGACCGATACGTACCTGAAAGATGTGGTCGGTGTTGCAGAGATGAAGAAATTCTTCATGATCGAGAGAAGGTTAGGGTTTAAAGAAATCGTTGCTTAGAGTGTTAGGGTTAGTGAAAGTGGTGTTTGGAGAGAAAGTTTCAGCTATTTAAATATTAAGTGTCTGGGCCTTTTGTCTTTACTGCAGTTATGTACCGCAGCCCAAGCCCAATAAAACTCTCCAATTTAACTACGGTTTAGATTTAGTATAATATCACTTCTTTATTAGTTGATCCACGCATTTGATAATATAGAAATACGAAACGGTAAGATAAGTTTACATCTGAAACTCATCGTCGAAGAGTAACAATACGAAAGAAACAAACCAAGAAATCGAAACATGAATTGTATAATTGTCCGACATTTTTTATGTGTAACTAAATTTTGCAATAAAGATTTGAAGCAAGAACATAACTAACTACTAATAGGGTTGGCAAGGAGAGGCACTGGGGTAGGCCAGCTAAAAAGCAGAAGTGGGAAGCCAATAGTTTGAGTCCTTACCGGAAGCCCTCCGATCACCTTAAGTGTTCTCTCCCTTGCATTACACGCAAAGACGGGAGAAAATATCTCCGATTTACTTCCCGTAAGTGGCGGGACAAAAAACAAATACAATACGTCTCCATTGTGCGGGTGGAAAGACAAAACATAAGACTCGAATCTCGCACTGCTCTTATTCTGATAACTTCTTTTAGCAAAGGAAGAGTCTGCTGAATCCTCAATTTCACTAAAATCTAACTCGTGCACCAACTCCCACGAGGACTGGCTACGACTATCAAGTTCCCAAACGAACAACTTCAAACCATAATTCATGTCATTTCCATTTGGAGGAAGATTCACCAACCGGGCTATTCGCAAACATCCCTTGCACACGCCTATTAGGGTTCTTGGTATACTTTCTTCGTAACCTCTACGTGCTACGTAGCCTAGAGGAAACGGAATACAAAAATCACCCTCAACATTAGGGTCAATTGGATTGATTCTTGTTCCGGTAAAACAATCTCTGTCTTCTCTCAACCAAACCATCGCTCCATTGTAGCAAACCGGTCCCATGTTACAAATGTTGTTACATTGAGGCACAATATTGATATGTCGTCTTCCATCTGAGGAATTCGTCTCCATAATCAACCAAAGCTTATTTATTTCTATACTTTTAGTATCAATCGTTTGTCTCCACTCGCTTGCACTGTCATTCGAGGAAAATCTATCCACAATCACCGCACGTGTTCTAGCTGAATATGCAGAAGTGTAGCGAACTACCTTAAATATGAATCCATAACCTCCATGTTCATCGACAAAAAGACAAACTCGAGTTACTGTACTGCAAGAAGGCAGAGGCGGCGGTGGAGGGAGGGCGGTTCATTGCCTACTGAAGGGATTGCAGATGTAGCAAACACTGTGATTATCCGCGCTCGGGCAGCACAAAACTATGTCTCTAAAAGTACCAAGAATACAACGTGTACGATGTGGGATAGGGAGAAAATCTAGAGACCTATGAAATTGTAATATTTCTTTATCAGGATTGAAGGAATAATTAATTCTATGGTGTTCTTTTCCCCAGGAAAGAAATTGTGCGAGGATAGCTACCGGTAGCTCCTCGTCTACCTCTCGTTCCTTGTTGTTCGAACCATTGATCTGGTTCCAGCAGCGAAGAAAATATGATCCCGACGATGAATTGGTATCGATGAGTGAGGACCAACGTTTGCAGATGCACTTGCACTGAGCTGCATACTTGGGAGAACCGAGTTTGCACAAGATATCTACCAACAACTCGTCAGTTAGACTTGAAATATATGATATTGATGACAAAGAAGATTGATTCATCTTTTTGGTAGGGTTGTGTTTTGTGTTCAAGACTTATTGATGTGTTACACATACATTATATACCTTGTATTTGCCGGTTAAGCCCTAGTTAGTTTAGGAAATAAATTACTACCATAAATAGATTAGGGTCTTTGTTTCTAATAAGAACTAATAATCAATTTAGGAAACAAATAATTAGCTGCCGATTTTGACCCATAGCCACGCAAATTTTGTTTCTTAGATTTTGTTTACTTTTAAATGTTTTAATATATGCTGGTGGTAAGGCATGATTTAGGGTGGTGGCGGCTGGGTTGCGGCGTGTTTTGACGGGTGATGCCAGGGTGGTGGGGGCTGCCCTTGGTCGGGGATGGTGGACCAGAGGATAGCAGAGGCATCGGCCTATCCGAGAGACTTTGCTTTGGGCTAGTACGGTTGTGTTCGAGACGGATGCCTAGGAAGTAGTTTGGGCTTGAAGAATGGATCCGAGGATTTGAGCGGGTTTGGCCTCCATATTCAAATTTACGTTCTCAACCAAGAAATCAACGAAATTGTCAACTAGAAAAATAGCAACTACATGTGTAACTATCCTGATTTAGCAACATTATCATAAGATTGGAACTCACACGACCACAGTTGAGCTACATAACAAGAATAACTTTTCGAAACACTGCCAGCACAATATTGAAATTGACGATCTCAACTAAGAAACCCAACAATATCCCAAACAAAATATATAGCAACCCTCTCAAATGTATGGATGCAAACACACAAGTACAATTCAATACTATAATCGAATCAAACAAACGAAGAACATCATGAGATAAAAGAATAAGTTGCGAAATTGTCCAACATTTAAGTATCCAAAACTAAATTCGACACATTCATAGCCCAAGTGGAAACATAAATAAATAACTATAACTAACTAACTAGAAAGACGAGGAACCGGAGTAGGCCAACTAGGCAGCAGAAGTGGGAGGGCAAAGCATGAACTCCTTATCGGAAGCCCTCCAATCGCCTTAAGCGTTCTCTTCCTTACGTTACACAAAAGGATATGAGAATGCACCTTAGTTTTCGTTCTCCATAATGGCGGGATAAAAAATAAGTACAATAAGTCTCCGTCATGTGGGTGGAAAGCCATAATTGATGACGCGCCATAATTGATGACGCGAACCTCACGTTCTCATTCTGATAACACCTTCTAGCTAGAGTGGAATCTTTCGAGTCCTCGATTTCGCTAAAATCCAACTCATGCACCAACTCCCAAGACAGGCCATAGCTGCTCAATTCCCAAATAAACAACTTCAAACCATAAGTAATGTCCTTTCCATTTGTGTCTGTAGTTGGATCTAATTGAGCTATTCGCAAACGCCCCCTACACACTGCTATTAGCGAGCGTTGACTATATTCTTTGTACGTAGTCTAAAGGAAGCGAAATTCGAACAATATCATCTTCGGCAGTACTAGCATTTGGATTGATTCTTAATCCGACTATTCGTCTTTGTCCATCTCCCAACCAAACCATCATTCCATTGAAGGAAATGAGACATGTCCTACCAAAATATGGCACATCCATTTGTCTACAATCATGTACAACCATTTTTCTCCACTCCCGGGTACTCTCACCGGACGAGAAGATCTCCACATTGACCTTTCTATTAGAAAGGTTGGACGAAATGGTAAAAGAAGCACGCACTACCTTAAATATGGAACCATGACCGTCGTCATCATCATCATCAGAGACTAAAAGACCTACTCGAGTTAAAAAGTTTTTTGTGGGAAAAGTAGGTGGTGGAAGGGCGGTCCATTGTTGGGTGAAGGGATTGCAGATGTAATAAACACTATGATAATGAATCGGACAACACAAGACTAAATCTTTACAAGTCGCGAGGATAGAAAGTTTTTTATCTTGGACCAGGATAAACTTTGGAGACTTGGAAGCAAGTGATAAATGATGGGATTTAGAGGAATAACTAATTTTATAGTGGTAATAGTCACAAATTGTATATTCTGTGAGGAGAGCCACCGGTAGCTCCTTGTCGGGCTTGCGATTGATTTGAAGCCATCGGCGAAGAAAATATGAATCAAGAGATGGGTTGGTGTCGATGAGTGAGAACCAACGTTTGCATATGCACTTGCACTGAATTGCATACTTGGGAGAACCGAGTCTACACAAGATTTCTACCAATAATTCGTCTCTAAGACCGGAAATATATGATGTTGACGAAGAAGATCGAATCATCTTGCTGCCACCATGATCACTCGAGGTGCAATTCTCCACCATGATCTCTACACAAGAAAACCCTAATGTGTTGTGTTCAAAATATTTGATCTCTCTAGCCTATATAAACGCTCTGTTTTTGCTGCTAAAGCCCTAGGGTTTTTGCGTGTGATCAGCTCTACTAATCAATTTAGGATTTCAATTTTGAAACTTACTCATCGAAGGGAGAAACAATGGCTACGTACAATGTTACTCAAGCGGAATACATAATCGTTCAACATTCGCGAAAAAAAAGTTCATGCAGAGCCAAAACTTCAACATGTTAATCCCCAATTTTTCGGGAATTTAACAATGACCGAGACTCTTTGCTCACCTCCGGCTTAAAGGCAAGCTGAGATTTAGAAAAATGTAACGTTTGTGATCCATGGTGTCTCGTGTATCTTATAGTATATATTGACGCAGATGAAAATATGCGACGATATAAGTTAAGTTTACTTCTAAAACTCGATATCGAAATAACACTTATAATTCTATAATTTAAAGGCAAGACCTGTATATACAGAGCAAAATGAAACAAACTAAGAAAAATCATTGTCAAAGAGTGGCTAAGCAAATGAAATAGAACGCGATTTGTTTAAATTGTCGCACATTTATGTATGCATAACTACATTATATAATCCTAAGCCTAAACAAATCTATAATGCAATAACTCTAGAAAGTTCAAGCAAGAACATAACAAACTATAACTAACTAACCAATGGACTGTGGTTCAGTTGGCAACACAGACTGAGATTGTAGGAAGAGTTTTCGGGTTTCTTTCCAACTATACACACCTATAGGGGTTGAAAAGGAGAGGCACCGGAGTAGGCCAGGCGGGCAGCAAAAGTGGGAAGGCAACACATTTACACGTTGTTGGATGCCCTCCGATCACCTTAAGTGTTCTCTTCCTTGCGTTACACAAAAAGACGGGAGAATCTACCTCGTATAAACATTCTGAAAGTGGCGGAATAAGATACAAGTACAATATGTCTCCGTCATGTGGGTGGAAAGCCATAAAAGAATAGTTGAATCTCGCGTTGCTCTCATTACGAGAAGAATCTGTTGAATCCTCAATTTCACTAAAATCTAACTCGTGCACCAACTCCCATGAGGACTCGCTATGGCGGTCGAGTTCCCAAACAAACAACTTCAAACAATCATTTCCATTTTGACGATAATTAACCAAACGGGCTGTGCGCAATTGGTATCGATGATCGAGAGCCAACTTTTGCAGATACACTTGCACCGAGTTGCATGATTGGAAGAATCGAGTCTGCACAAGATTTCTATCAGTAACTCGTCACTTAGACCCGAAATATATGATGTCGATGACGAAGGTGATCGAATCTTCTTGCTTCCACTCACAGTGTAAATCTTCACCATGATCACTAGAATTTTTTCGTACTTTGTGTTGTGTTTGTGATCAAGACTGATCTTATGCACATATATATATACTACGTATTTGCTGCTTGAAACCTGGTTAGTTTAGGAAATAAAGTAATGTCGGTTTTTGTATCTGATAAGCCCTAATTATCAATTTAGGAAATAAATTTTAAAGTCTGTGCACTCCTAATTAGCTGATAATTATGAATTATAATTAGTTAAGACACCGTTATTATAATTAACTGGGCTAAGATTTGGGCAATATGAGAGTTGGGCCGAACTGGCAACCCATTTTTTTTAGACCCAAAGGCCCATGATTCTTGCTCATAACCACAAAACTGAGTCAACTCAGCCTCCTTACAAGTTGACCATGAAACAACCTTCAGCTTAACTCAAAATCTCGGTTTCAAGTTTCAAGGTGTTAATCTCATACTGATTGCAGGTTAAGCCGGACAGAGTGTCACTAAATCTTCACATTTTGATCGAAAAGACTGAATGTCTGAATCCGTTCTGAAACCGAATCTCATTGTGGGTAGCGAGAAGAAAGACAAAACCGACTAGTAATCTGAAAATTGTGAGCTATAATAAATATCCAATATGTTAAGCCCAAAATAGAATGTAACTAGTACAAGTAGCCATAGCTACAAAGTCTACAAGACAAGGAATATAAGTAGCTCTTTCCATAAACTAAACAAGTTGCATACTACCAACCAAACCAGCTCATCTCTTCATTAACAAATTCATCAAAAACCCATAGTAAAATCTTAAATTGACCCAGTCATTGATCATATTCTTCATTGACTTTCATCCAATAGCTGGCTAATAAATTGCTAAATAGCTAAAGTCAACTATACTTGTGAAGTAGCTTCATAGGAACAAGAACAAGAACAAGAAATGGTCATTAGCCTTTTTGTATAATAAGACTAGACATTATATTAGCTTCATAGGAACAAGAACAAAACATTAAGAAACTGAGACTCAAACATGAGACTTCGAGGAACCAAGTGAAATCAACCGCTTTGTAGCAGACAGAGAGAGTTGATGGGAAAGGTGAACAATTACCCACAAAACCAACACCAACAACAACAACATGAGCCTACAATTCACCATTTTAGCCACCCACATCCCTTGCAGCTCCACAACCACCATCCCCAACAGGCCTTGAGCCTAGCTCCGGCGACATGCTCCGGTTGCAAGCTCAGGGCCTCACCGGGTTTAATCTACACATGCACATTTTGCAGCTACTACCTCCACATCTCATGCTCTAAGCTTCCTCAGCAGATCACACACCCATTTGACCAAAACAACCATGTCCTGTCTCTCCTCCATGTCCCAATCTACCCCGAAGGCCTCTTCAGGTGCGACGCGTGTGGAGTGCAAGGAAACGGCTTCTCCTACCACTGTGGAGCTTGCAGCATTGATCTCCACACATTCTGTGCAACAAAGCCATTGGTTTTGAATCATCAGTCTCACCAGCACCAGCTCAGCCTCACATTTTCACCTCCCTATGAGAACAAGACCTTTTCTTGTGATATATGCCAGAAATTGGGTTCTGACCACTGGCTCTATAGGTGCAACTACTGTGAATTTGATGTCCACTTGGGGTGCACCACAGCAAAACCACCAGTACTTAGTCCATATCCACAGGCTCAGGTTCAGGCTCAGGCTCAGATTGCACCAAACATGATCAACAAGGTCAATCCAGTTGTGGACAATAGTACTAGTGCTGGTGGTCCTGTTGCACCTTCAGGGCCTAATGAGTTGATGAATGGTTTGGTTGGTCAGGTGATACAGGGTGTGGTGCAGCAAGTTCTAGCTCCTGCTCCTGCTGATGATGGTGGCCGCGCGGCGGCTGATGGTGGAGGAATTGATATTGGTACAATGGGAGATTTGAGTTATAGTAATTAAGACTCTGGGAAATTATTATTTTATGTAAAGTCGTGCGTGTGTTTTTTCACGTTGAGGTAAAAAGTGGGGTTCAAAGAATCCTCCTGTTGAAAAGGGAATCAGGTAAGACTGAATAGTCAGATCTGATGTTGCGTCAGCTTACAAGGAAAAACACATGCACTACTTTACATGTGTCAGTCTGTCGATCTGCTAAAACTTTTGCATGTTGTTTTGTTTGTATACAAGGTTATGTTTGTGTATGCTAATTGTGTCATTGCTTCACTTTGAATAAAGATCAACCAAAATCTCAATTTTGTCATTGCTTCACTTTGGAATTGGTTATGTTCTTCCAAGAGATGAAGCTACTACCACTCTATGAATGTTGATGACTATTTTCATGTTGAATACATATTCATAGTGAGCATTTTGGGCTCTATTGTGTCTATAGATAAAATCATACAAGTTCGTCGAACCAGTAGCTTGAATGACAAGTAACTAGTGGTTTTGAGTCGTTAGATTGCAATTATATTGATCATATCCACAACAAAACAAAAAAAAAGTAGACTACTCAAATTGTGTAAGAAGAGGGACAGAGGTAGGCCAGGAAGGCTGCAAAAGTGTAAAAGCAATACACGAGTGTGGCATTCCCGAAATCACACGAATCGCCTTGAGCGTTCTTCTCCTAGCGTTGCACGAAAGTAAATACGTATGCACCTTACCAACAGCATTAATAGACGGTGCATAGAGAGCCAAATACAGTATGTCTCCATCGCGTGGATGTAAAGCCAAAATTGTGCTCCACAATCCCAACCCTTGCTGATAACAACTTCTAGCTACGCGAGAACCCAAAGAATCCTTCATTTCGCTAAAATTTAACTCGTGAACCAACTCCCACGCAGAGTGGCTAGGACTATTAAGTTCCCAAATTGACAATTTCAAACCATAGTCTACATTTTGACCTACATTTAGAGGTGCAATTCTAACCAATTGGGCTATTCGCAAACGCCCCTTGCACACTCCCAATCGGGTATAAGGGAGCCCTCGGAGTTGTTGATTGATGTCTAAAGGGAGCGAAAAACGAGCGTAACTATTGACATTGTCCGGGGAATCAAAGTTTGAATTGAACTCAAACCCATAAATGTGGTTTTGGGACAACCAAACAAGCATTCCATCGTAGGAAAAAAATTGAAGGCTAGTGATTTCAGGCACAAACATCTCTTTCCACCCGCTGGTACTATCATCAGATGAGAATATCTCCGCCTTGGTCTTTTCACTATGACGTGGTACTAGGAATGATTTGCGGTCAGTTTCAAAAGGATAATAAGGAATAACACGCACAACCTTGAAATCTTCACCATCGTTCGAGACTATAAGACCAACTTTAGTCATCGATGTATTTATGTACCAATTATTGGGAGGCGGGAGGGCGGTCCATTGTCTAGTAAAGGGATTGCAGACGTAGTAAACACTGTGATCTTCTTTGTTCGGACAACATAGGATTAAATCCTTAAAAGATGCCAAAATACAAGGTGGATCAACTATATTTGGGAGAAAATTTAAGGGCTTGGAGGTTGGTAGTAATTCCTTGTCGGGTTGAAAGAAATAATCAACTACTGAACATTCCCCAGTTAGGCTGTCGTGATAACGCGTAAGGAGAGCCATTGCTAGCTCCTCACCTTCCTTATGATGGAAATGTTTCCAGCGGCGGAGAAAATATGAATCGAGTGATGAATGAGTATTAGGGTTGATGAGAGCGAACCAGCGTTTGCAGATACACTTGCAAAGAGTTGCATACTTTGAAGAACCGAGTCTACACAAAATTTCTATCAATAACTCGTCGCTTAGGTTTGAAATATATGATGTTGACGATGAGGATTGCACCTTCTTGCTTCCATCACTGTTCTTTTCCACCATGATAATCGCACTCTGATAATAAAATTCTCTAGCTTTTTAGGTTTGTTTGCTTATTCAAGATAGATGATTTTATATGCCATATGTACTCATCAAACCCTAATTAATTAAGAAAATATTATATACATGACGGTTGCAATATATACCTACATACAAACCGGACTCCTTTTTTGAGTAGGAATCTATGCAATATGTACTCATCAAACCCTAATTAATTAAGAAAATATTATATACATTACGGTTGCAATATATACCTACATACAAACTGGACTCCTTTTTTGAGTAGGAATCTATTTGCACTATTTTTCTTTTTCTCAAACATGACGCTTATGAAGCAAGACCATTATCACTATCGATCAACACTTTTAAGTTATACCATAACCATACTAAACCCATTCGAGCCGGAAACACGGCAAGATCGGCAAAATTACACAATTATGAATACCTCTCAGCTCCAATTCTATTTCAAGGATTTGAGGGAAAGGGACAGTCCTATAATTAATAGATTACACAATTATGAATACCTCTCAGCTCCAATTCTATTACAAGGATTTGAGGGAAAGGGGCAGTCCTATAATTAATAGAGCTACAGGGACAATTCACGATTTTCTCCATCATGGTCAAAAGTTTCAACTGCAAGCGAGTAGGTCAACTGGTAAAAAATTATTTCAGAAATTGCAGTTGTGTTAAAATTTGACAGGAAGACCTTTGCCGCCCATGACCCTACCTGTCTCGAATGAGTATTAGTCCGAGTCTTATATGCCTTGAAGGTATTAATAAAGTTCGATAGATTTCTTTAAAAACACACAAATTATACAAAACTTAGTTCTATTCTATAGATCAAAGAAAGTGTAAACAATGATATACCTATCTATATATATAAGTTTTATTTGTTTTGAACATGAAAAAAAACTCGACGAGCACAATGTACATACAAGCTCGAAGAAAAAACAAACTACAAGCACAAAACGAGTAGCAACACCAAACAAAATTTTGCTGATTCAAACGCTGGGAATTTTTCAAATAGTTTGTAAGAGCAAAATGTATTATACATCAATATATGATTCTGTATCCAGCCGCCTCCAAACTGACAGATTAAGCTGACTTTTTGTGACTAAGAAAATTGATTCCGGAAATTTACAGCTGTAGAAAATGAAAAAAAAAAAAAAAGAAATCAGCCTCGGCACATAAACTAAGAGTGAAAATCAAACATCCGTACCTTGAGATAGCAACATTAGAGTTATATACAGAGTCCCTGCATTATGGACCAGCAAAGTCTTAATATACATTCATATACAGAAAGAGCTACGAATTGGCTAAGCCTCAGCGAAGCGGCCAAGACAGGAAAGAAATGGATCCGGTCACAGGCTTGTGCCCACCAAATCATTGGGGTTGGAATTGGCGTAAAATCGTCAGGTGGCATCTACAGATTGGTTTTGCTGAGACTCAGCCAAAGAGTTAGTCTCACTAGCCAAGCCAAGACACAGGAAATGGATTCGGGTGGGCGCTCCACACCCACAAATTTTCGTTGGGACGGGTATGGGTGTTATACCGTGAAGCGACATCTACTCGTTGGTTTGGCAGAGTCTCGGACCATAATTTTTTTTGCTGAGGTTCTTTTTTCTCCATGTGTGTGTGTGTGTGTGTGTGTGTGGAGAATAACGAGCTTGCAAAGATTAGATAACAGCTAGAGTACCTTTTGAGGGGAATTGGATATAATGCTATCTGAAAACAAGGCTTCCATTTTGTTGAAGCCTTAAGTTTTCGATGAGTGACTGGTAAAATGATCTCAATGCCTTGATATCACTACCCTGTAGAAAAAAGAACATTGGGCGTTCAGATAAAAATATATATATGTGATACAGTTCAAGAAAATAATAACTTTGACATTCCTTTACATTCAGGAACATATCACATAAATCATCCCAGAGTCAATGCGTAAAGATGTTTTCTCATTCTGTGGGAATCCTTGAAAGTTGAAAGACACTCTAAGTAATCTTCAGCACCTTCTGCCAGGAAAATCATAGGATGGTGACACCAGATATGGTAGAGACAGAACCTGAGTCCCCGTTTAAGGGCAAAAGTTTCAGTTTCGTCTGCCTCTAGCTTGGCACCGAACTAACCCAAACTAAAAGTTGAATATGGTTATTTTTAAGGGCAAAGCTAACAAGTTTCTAGATATGGCATGCAAGTAACGTACGTTAAGCACTGCAATTAGGCCAGCATGTAAGGGTCGTGCTTCATGTGTAATTCACTATATTCCTGGGCAGATATAACTTGTAAGAAGGTGCCAATTTCCATTACAAACAATTGAGTCATTTAGTTGGCAACGTACAAAACTCTGATCATAGTTATGTTCACATCTTACTTTCACGTTAGATTTCATTAAACCATATGCATATTTATTGATAGCAATGAACAAAAATCTAACAAAAAGTTAGGGAGTGAGAGGCATATGGTAGATGAGCACATGAAGATATATTAAAACTGAAAGGGTCTAATGCAGGCTACTTATAGTACCTGCAACTTTTGACGGTATTGCTCAGCCAAGTCCTGAGGGCAATGAGCAGCTGGAAATCCTTTTGAAACAAATTGAATAAGAAAATCGTCACCGAACTTCTCGTACATGACCTTTTGAGCAAGCACAATTTCTCCGAACAAAACATACTGCACACAAATCAATTTTGAATGAGTATGAATGAAATTTAATCCAACAGAACTCGTACGAGTTAGATCATTGCTCCCAACTCATATTGTCAATATTTCATATTTATGACAGTAGATCACACAATAAATAACAGGAAAACAAGAATGAACTTACAGTATTTGTATCACGAAGCTCAAAGGATTTGTCAAGCACACTATACAAACAACAGTTTGCTGCAAAGGCCTCAATTATAAAAGTTTGAAAACCAGGTACCTGAATTATATATACCACAGTTCAGTAACAAACTTCAACAACAATGTCTTATGCAAGATAATTCAGCAATACGTTACCCTTTCTTCACCAAAAGGACCGCCACACCAATCTTTAATTAATCTAATAAAAACCTGTACACACGCCTAACAAATAGAAAATAAATGAAAATAAACCATTAGACTCAGATATCAAGGCAATTTTAGTGTAAGAGAAAAAGCCACTAGTATAACATTAACACATACCTTTCTTACAAGTTTATCCTTATGATTGCAAGATGTGCACAACAGCAACTGCATCATTGGATCCAAGTAACTCCTACTTTTAGGGGAAAGAAAAACTGAAGACAAATCATGTGTAGCAATCACATGGAGAAACGTATACAAAGTTCGTTGAAGCTCTAGCAATTCCCGAATTTCCTACAAGAAAAACAAGAAGCGTTGATGAATACATGCATTAGGAAAATTTCTCACCTCTAAAATAAAAATCTGAAATTAATTTTTTTAACATTATGCAGAAACACATTGTAAGTACGCAATGTCCATCCATAAGCAGATCAAAAAAAATTCACAAGAAAGAAAATCCAGTATATATAAACAACTCGTATCAGAGTAAAAATTTGAGAAGCACATTCGGATACTAGTCCAAATCGAAGACTAGCCAAATCCATGAAACATTTGAACTCTTGAACATTCATTGATCAAATATGAGTACTAAGATATTACTATCTCTTCATGTTCCTTTCGCTTGTTCTGCTTCTTTTGTTTGTTTTTTTTAAATCCACAAGAAAACAATGCATTTTTTAAACAAAGAAAAAATAGACCAACTGAACAACCAGATGCGCATTTTCTCAAGACAATCAAATACGATGCATCGTTAGGTTTTAAAAGAAGAAACAAAATAAGGGTAAGTGGATATTCTCAATGCCCAAATTCATAAAGTCAGATAAAACGAGGGAGAAAAAGAAGAAGAAATAGAACCTCTAAGTCTGTAATTGAAAGACAACCTACAAGAAAGGGATGGATTTATAAACTGAAGGATTGAACACAATAACAATGCATAAAACGAGGCCGTAATGAAATCCTCAATTACTGGATCAGTGTTCAAAACAAACAAAGTTCATTGGATCAGTGTCACATACCTCAGTATTAGTCCCAGGTCCTGAAGGAAATGCATCCCTAGGGATAATACTAAATATTCTACCAGCAATTGCAGGGTAGACTTCTTCTAATATGTCACGAAGCAAGGTACTGAATTTGCATATAAGTTGATTGAGTAAAACAAGAAAGCCAACCATTTCCTTCGGCTGCAAACAAACATAACCCATAATCAAAATTTGACGGGACAAAAGATATAAGAGCTAACTTGTAATCCCAAAATACATAATACCACCCTCACACAGCATTACACAAGCGATATCATTCTAGTAAACCAAATTAACCAATGGAATTTGCAAATAGAAAATAAATATCTCAACAAGAACTTATTTATACCTCACTTTCAGCAAGCAATTGCTCTAGAGCCTTTGGGAGGTAAGGGAATACAGATGCTCCAAGAGTTTCCACCATACGGTGTATGAATGATGTGACCTAGACAACAAAATCGCAATCAGTACATAACGTGTTCTATAGGTAGAATATCAAAACAAAACACTACCATAGTCCAAATAATTGTTTACCTTAGTCCGCAAAGGTTCTATCTTTGGGAATACAACAAGAACTTGTAGGAAAACATCCAATGTCTGGATAAGAAAGAAAGTAGCAATTTAGTTTCTTATATGATTATTTATTCATAATATTTTTAACTATAGCAGATATAATCGAAAAAGAAATATCTTCTGAGATGCATCATTTCCAGTTTTTATCAATCATATCTCATTCAAATAATGGACATTTGATACTGAACCCCAGCATGCGGATTTGGTTAATATAAGTTGACATATATAGTTCTCACCGAAGTGAAAGTTCATGAACAGCCAAAAGTATTGTCTAAATAAAACTATTTAGGAATGTTAGATAGAGCCTGACGCCCAAAAATTCTTGGGGTAAATGCGCAAAAAAAAATAAACATTCATTTCAAAAAAGGAAGTTCTAGATACCAACCTGCTTGAACATGATCCCAATCCCCGGGCGACTGGCAGTCACTAGACGCTCACTGAATCCCTGAATTACACAGATGTTGTAAGGATAAAATGCACAGAGATGAAGCCAAAACACAAATAACAATTTAGCTCATATGTTTGTGTTCTTAAGGAATAAAAATCACAGTATGATTCTGTTTTAACGATAAAATAACTATTTTCTTTTAGAGTAAAATCTGTAGAACTAATTAAAAATAGATTTCACAAGACAATCAAAATAATTAAAAGAAGGACCAGGATTAAGGAAAGAGTTCTTCAAGGCAAATGTAAATAGTAACTCTGTTATAGATCAAATAATTGAGCTTTTTACCTTGCTAAGAGAGTTAATTGCCGTGATTATTTGCTGTATATTAGATATTCTTGCAGGTGAATCCTCTGGGGTCAAAACTTTAGCATTCATAAGCAATACCTCAACCTGAAATGAAGCACAATAACCAGTAAACATATATCAGATACTAACAGCCAGTAAAGCAATAAAAAAAAATTGAAAATAAGAAAATTTGAAGCTGCAAATTCTACAAAAACCTGTTGACACAAAGGAGTGAGTAATGAAGAGAGATAATCAGATTGCTTTTCCGGAGACACATCCTCCATTCCAATCAATAAACCAATTGCCTGCAATAGGTTGGATTACAAAAATTAGTATCCTAAGAAAACTCCCCTGGATCCTTGATATTATCAAGGACATTTGCTTCCATACACATCATAAAGTGAAGAAACTGCAGAAATACCTCAAAAATGTGGCTACCATCTTCATAGTCCGGAATCTCTTTGGATGCATAATCCATACTTGTAAAGCGAGCCACCCTATCTTGCAGGCTCTGAAATTAGAGAAAATGCTCAAACTAATGTGGAACAGTTTTGATATAAGATCAAACTAAAAACAGGGCATAAAGAGTCAATTATAACTTTTAGTACCTGCAAAATTGTCTCTATAAAAGGCACTAGCATTACTTTAAGTAGCTTCAGAGCCTTCATAAACAAATAACTCGCCCTTCGACTTACATTGTTGTTTGGATGATGTATGCCTCTCTCATCAAGAAATGCAGCGAGAACAAAAGGAATATACTGGATATTCCCCAGGACAAACTTCATGTATCTTGTTACAGTATCCAAATACACAAGTGCAACTAGCCTATTAGAATGGCAAGGAAACCTTGTTGATAAAAGCATTGGCACCAACTCACTTAAGAGTCCACTTCCAGTTCTCATTGCTTCATCACTTAAAGACTCTCCGAATGCATATAAAAGAGAAAGTGCGGCTTCCACATCTTCAACGTTCCTGTCTGCTGATGATGCAACAGCACTAGTTAGTGAATTTTTTATGAATGTCTGAGTAACATCAGGTGCTACACGACCCACACTGCGAAGCAAAACGAATAGATCCTTTCTAAACTCCATCATCCTCTCTTCTTCTTCTCTCCCAATCTTGTCCAATACATCAAGATTTTTACGATACATAGGATCATAGCATATCTGCGAACGAATCACTTCCAGTATCTGACCCACATGAAACAGCTGTTTCTCCCTCAGAGGAAACGTGCTCTTCATTGTGACGACATAAGCAGAAAGAAATTGCACAATGCTAAATGTCGCGTCAACCTCGCAGTTCTGCATCACATAGAACACTGAAGGCAAGACTTCATTCAAAAGTTCTGTTGAGACCCTCTTGGCATCCTCCGAGTTCAATCTTTTAGAGCACTCTAAAACCTCTACGGCATACCCAGTTAGCAAGGCGGCCACTCCAGAGACCAAATCAGAATCAGTACCCTCAGCCACCAACCCAAAAACCCTACTTATCTGAAGACTCTGCAAAAGTGAGAGTTTGGATTTTGGATCCATCATCCTCTTTGAAACTACTGCCAACACACATCCAGCTGCAGCAGCACGAAGCTGCTCTGACAACCCATCAACTAAAACCAACTCAAACAATAAAGGGATAAAAACATCATTAGCAATCAACCCAATGTCGATCCAAGAAATATACCTCCTCATTGAATCTAACACAGTAGAACATAGTCCTGGATCTGAAGTCCTATACATAGACACAATGTCATACCAAGCTCGAACTATCTGAGAAATGCACTGCTGCCTCATGGCATCCTTAACCCGCGTTGCCACGGCCCCTTCTTCAGCCGACGGGTAATCCAAACTAATCAACTCATCGTCAAGTGAATTCAAAACCCTACAGAACATATCAATCACCAATGCACCTTTGCTCAAATGAGGCAGGAAATCAACAAACACGGACGGCCAAGTCATAGGGTACTCCAAATAAATCAAAGTAACCAGAACTTGAGCAAGCTTGTTTTTAACAAATTCAGGCCCTTCTAGAACTCTAACACCATTCTTATCATCTATTCCCTCGAAAGCCACCATTGAAAACACTGATTTCCTAATGAAACTCTTCTCCTCCGAACTCATTGAAGAGTACCTCGCCCGAACCACCTCATGAAGGGTCTGTAAACACCAAAACTGAACCACAACATGCTTACAATAGCACAGTTTCTCAACACAAACACTACAGATTGTCGGGTTCTGCTTCATTTGTTGACAATAAGTAACTGCTTGCGATTTGAGATTCGTATCAAGAGTGCCCGATTCATCGAAGCTGATGAGTATCGCCTTCTCGATATCATCCATGCTCTAAAGACTAAAACCCCCACAAAAATCTCTAAATCCCCAATGATTATTCAAAACCCTCAAACTTTTTCTAGCTCAAAGATTCGATTTTTACGCTAATTCACTATCTGGGTCTCTCTGCAGAACCGAGAACTGAACAGAAACGAACGAGGATTTGACAAATTTGAGAGCTTACCTCGAAGAAGATATCAATTCAGAGAATGTATAAAATGTATAGATTTTTGTATAGCGATTCTGGGTTTTGTGGTTGCGTACTGTGAGGACACGAAAGAGCAAAAGCAAACCCTAGAGTGCTTCTTCGGATTGGGTTTTAAATTTATAGTTTTAAGTTTCAGAGAAAAAAGAAAGAGAAGGGGAAGAATATAGGTAGCAGTTACAGCAAGGAAGAAGGAGGAGTTGAAATGACCAAAAAGCCCCTGGGTTTTTAGGGGTTCGATACAGTACAGCTTGTGTGTATATACACACCATGTAGATATAGAAATGGGTGTGATTTGCTGACGTGGCTGCAGAGTGTTCCTTGGGAATCACCAGTGGGCCCAGCTTGATTGTGACACTTGTACGGCTTAGATGAAATCTAGGTGTAGGAGGATCTAGGAGGAGAAAATCTAGATGAAAGATTCATATATCAGAAATGGAATGAGGCTGCAGAGGGTATTTTGGGAATAATAATTGTGTCCACTCTATGGTTGTGTGTCTTGTTGGATTCAACATTTTCCCATAAATATAGGCCATTTATTTTTAAATTATGACTTTAAAAATATATATATATATATATATACCCATGGCTAGGATAATAATATTTCTAGATTTGGGTAGAATGTTTTTAGATTTGGATTGAAAAAATCTAACTTCAATCAGATTGTGATAATAACGAGGTGGTTTTTGTAATTTTTGTTTCTCAGTTATGTGTATCCGTCGTATCTTTTTCTCACCTCATTCAGTGTACGGGAGATTGACGAGCATGCATACCATAATAGAGAATATTTGCTCTATTATTACATGACATGCGTGTTTTTTTATTACTCCCTCCGTCTTAAAATGATTGTCATCCTTTCTATTTTGAGAAAAATTAAGGAAAAGTTAGTTAGTGTAGTATGTTTACTATTTTATCCTTATGATCATGTGGTGAGAGATTCTAACTAACTTTTTATAAGAGTATTATTGACAATTCATGCATAACTAATTTATTAGAAAAAGAAACAAGACACTCATTTGGGGACGGAGGGAGTATATAAGATATATTTACGTTTAAGTCTATTAATTTAAAATATAACAGTATGATAAAATATAATTGTATGATACTCAATAAATGATGATGTCACACGTATAAGATAAATGTCAAATTTAAATTCATAGTTGAAAAAATGAATTGTCACACAACACATTTATTTGGTAGATTATGTAAGAAGTTTGTGTATCATAGTCAATACTCTTTTGATAAAACCGCTATATATTATAAATGAATGGAGATTATCCAAAACAATTGTATCGATAATGGGGATGGTACATAACTCAATTCATTTCTCTAGGCATGTCAGAGTATAAGAGAATCAACTCAACGAAAAGTTTAAGCTTGTAATTAAAGTTCCTATTTATACTTTTAATTCTATATTTCAACATATCTCCTCATGTGCAAACTCATTATAGCTTTGAAAGTGGATCGAAGAGAGATAAATAGGATTTCGTTCCCGTTTTTATGGGTGGGTTGAAGAGATAAATACGAGTTCATACCCGTTTTCTATGGGTGGACCGAATAGATAGATATGAGTTCATACTCGATTTTTTGAAAGGAGAAGATGGAGTGTCCAAGTAGGGTTGAAGGATATGAGAAGAGTTGTCAGAAAAGTCCAATATGAGAAGATAGAAAACCCAAATAAATTTAAAAGATATAAATGAAGAGTTATAGAAGATCCGATAAGAGAATATATATGGAGAGCCCAAGCGGGATTAAATGAAAGAAAATAGATGGTATGGTGGATTACTTGTAAGATGCTTAGTGACAATTCATTATATTTTATCATAAAATTCCTTGCATAAATAAGCCATGATATTAATTATATGAGCACCCTGTTTTTTTTTTTGGACCGTCCATGAATATACTATTTTGTCAAATCAATTTTCCAAATGGGGTAAAGTATGGTGATGGAAACACAAATAAAAGAAAAGAGTCAAAACACTAGGTAGCGTTCGTTTAATATAGTTTTTAACTTATTTAAAATAATTAAATTCTCATAAATCCAAATTTTAAGGAATTGAAATATCATGGTAGATGTGTTATTTCAATTCCTTAAAATTTGGAATTATTTAACTCATTTAAGGAAAGATAATATTTTTTTAATCTCAAATATGTCTTTCTGAAAAAATTAAACGAAAGCAATAATTACAAATTTATAATACCCAACACGTCTTCAATTCCCTGGAATTCAATTAAAAATTCTTAAACAAACGCTACCTAACAACATTATTTTGGAAAAAAAAAATTTGAGGTATATAGACTGAGCTAAAAATTTGAGCCCCAACTTGTGAATACTCAAAATTCAGTTTGTACATATATTTTTAAAAAAATTGAGTCGCATAAATAAATTTGATTAAGTTTTGAATCAAATCAAATAAATATATATACTTCTGTTTCTTTTACACGTAAAACTTGCACCTAGTCTTAACTAAACAAGTAAAATAGTAATTTGGTACTCATAAACTTGTCTGTCCCGCTCACAATATAATCTAAACACCCTATAAAGCTACCAATGTACTATTACAATTATTTTGATTAGGTTAGGTCAAGTTCTAAATTATTTGGAGGATGTGACCACAAGTGATGTTGGAGAGGAACGTAAGGTCATTGCGTGCAGGCCACAAGAACCTTCAAAATGGTCCATTGCTAGCCATGCAATATTTACATAGACTTGCACGTTTTGTGAATAGTTTCATAAGCAAACAATTTACTTTTCAATGGCTTGTCATGTCTTGGCCACATGCTAAATGTGTTCTAACACATGTTTGTGCACATTTATCTTTCATGATTATTCCTTTTCGGGAAACGTAGGTTTTAAGTCAACCGAAATTGAACTCATTCAGGTAGTGAGTTTACACGGTTACAGGCAATGTATAGGTTTTCCAATTCATATTGTAACTTCTTAAGGCAAGTTCAATCCAAAATTCAGTCGTTATTCAAATTTCTGCAAATCAAAGCCAAAAAATTGTGAATACAAATTTATGTTTAGATTATCAGTTCTAATTGTTAGTTGTATCGATGACTAAAATTGTCCTCCATCAAAAAGAAGAACAATAGATGGTAGACCGAATTCCACATTCTAACTACAACTGATATACATGTAATCTGTTAACATGTACCATTCATAAAGCCACAAACACAAACACCAACACGTTCATGAAAACATAATATTGACACGATACGTAATACAAAATTATATCCTAATAGAGTGTTATCGTGTATCGACTAGAACCACAAGATTTGGTACTCCATTGACGAATTGATCAACGATCTGTCGATCACTGTAAACCAAAGTCACATCCACCGAATCACCCACGATTTTAGGAGCCGATGATGGTGAGATAAAAAAAACATTTGAAGACCAGATAGACTATCGCAAGGCAACACGTGTACAAAAATGTGACAGTCACTGACCGTTACAGTATATGGAGCAAAACCAACTATCTCCTCTCTTACATAATAGCCGTCAGTTTTGTGAATTGACTTGATACGTTTCGGCATTAGCTGGTGGTGACATGCCACGTGCTGTTCAGTGTTCAGCCTCTTCAAGAAACACAGTGGAAACTTTAGAGAAAAAACAAATTCATTAACATAATTGAACTTTAGTTCAAATCGGTTTGCTCGAGTTTGACTTGTTTATTAAACATGTTTATACGAGGTGAAGCTACACTATGTACTAATCGAATTCAAGTGGATGATAGACAAGAAATCACAAGTCGTACAATATTACTATACATTTGTATCTTGATCGTTAAATCAAAAATTGAATCACAAATGTTTTTGGAGAGAAAGGAAAAAAAAAACTATCAACCGCCAAATAGTACGAGGGCCACACACCATATGCCTAGGATTCCCGATACACGCGTGTGGGAGCATGGTCTGATGGCATTGATTTCTTTGCAGCGATCTCCCACGTCGTGTGCATGCATTTGGTATCTGGTGAGAGTAACAAAAACCCCGAGGAAAGTATCATTCACACTATACTACTTTTGGTGCCGTGAGATTGCCATACAAGTCGGTTTCCGAAAGTGTAAGTTTCATGCAACGTGTGATAGCGTTTTTTGAGTTATTATGTTGATCACTATTTAGTGGTTTCATACGTCGTGTGCATGCGTCTTAACATGCAAACAAAGAATTTGATGAAAATCTCACAGCGTATCATTCACACTATACAACTTGTGCTGCCATGAGGCAGTTATACCAGTCACTTTTTAGCTCGTAGGTGCATGTAAACTCCCATCCACACATCGTAAACAGGAGCATTGTTTGAACCATTGATTTCTACATGGTGTATCCCCACGCAGTGTGCATACATTTGGTGATATGTAACAAAGGACCCGAGAAAAGTCTCTCATACAATATGTCATTCATATCATACGATGTGTGATGCTAGACCACACTTGATCTATTTATGAACTGAAAACGGAACTGTTAGTCTTTGATGTCGTTAAAGAGGGAACGAGTCATTCTATCCATAGAGACAACCCTTAAAGTTTATCAATGATATCTATAATGTAAAGTAAAATAAAGAATGTAATCATACTGTAATCTTATTTACTCCGTATGTCATGAAATAATTGTTCCATTTCTTTTATTTTGTGACGGACCAACACAAAATAAAATTAAAAATCAATTTGTGGAATAAACTATTAATTAGGTATAAAATTGCTTAAATGAAAACTATTTAGATATAAAATTCATATATTATTTTTAAAATAGATAGTCGAAGGATTCTTATTCAATAAAAAGATTCACACATAATTGATTCCCATAAATAAATATCAATGGATGGACCGACCATAACTCAACTTGCCACTACCTTTGTCTACTAAAAAAACAAAAGCTGCTTGCATCATATGGGCATGCTTGCTTTCTCATGGGACAAACTTTTATTCCAAGATTCTAGCCAATTATATCATTATTAATTAAGTTGATTAAAGTAATTAAGCAGCATTTAATTAAAGTGTAATATTGTCCCTTAGTTTCCTTAAAGTATATCATAAAGAGCTAACTATTTAGAGTCTGTTACGTGATCCAAAACGTGCATATGTTTGATAACCGTGGTATGTCTGTGTTAAAGAATTAGAGTATTCAACTCATTTAATATTAGTGTTATGTTTTACTTTTAAAACATACCACTCAAACACAAGGTAACTAGCTCGGGCAATTTGGGTTGCAGGCCAAGACGAAAATCCCGCTCATTTTTATTTCGTTTGTAGGCTGATAAAAACACTTGTTTATTTCTCGTTAATATATTACATCAATTTAAACTGATTATAGGTAACCAATTTTTATGTGATTTAAGATAAGATCAAATATAAAATTAATAAACCCATAAATTGTATCAAACAAAACAAAAAAAAAACTATAGCTAATAAAAAAAACAAGATAAGATTAGTTTAAGGTTTAATTAACTAAAATTGGTTAATTTATCAGTCAAAGAAGAAAAAAACTACAAACAAATACAGAGCATATCGGTGACGTGTCACTTTCTGTTAATTCAGGTAGTTTTCAGGGGCAAACAGGTAATTTCACTATTCATTTCTCTGGCCATAAGCAATTAAGAACAGAGAAGATACTCATAAAACCAACAACAAGCTCTGTTCACATCCCCACATTTTCTAGCTTTCTCTGGAAATTATTAGGGTTAGGTTTTGTAAATTGATTCTCAATTTTAGAGATTGTTTGAATTTGGTTCTTAATTTGTAAAATTTGTAAAAAATTGTAGCTCAATCTTTTCTTCATCTATACACTTTCCAACAAAAAAAAAATCTTTTTTTTATAGTTTTTCGTAGCATAAACTTGCTTCATTCAATTGGGTTTCTCGAAATTTTCTGGGTTTCAGAGATTATTCCACAAAAAAAGAATTATTTTTTGCGGTTTTTGTAATATAAACTTGTTCGATTCAATTTGGTTTCTCGAAATATTTCTGGGTTTCAGAAAATTTCCAACAAAAAATCATTTTGGTTAGGTTTTTGGTAGCCTCAAGCCTTCAACGTGCTTGATTCAACTGGGTTTCTCGAGAAAATTTGAATCTGTGAAGAAAGTTTCCTGATCTGTACGAAACAAGGCCATGGCAGTACCGACCATAGCGCTTTACGCGAGCCCTCGGAGCAGCGTGTGCTCGCCGGCGCACGGGTCGTACGATTTCGATCTGGGTTCGAGATCGTCACCGTCGGTTTCGTCCACCGCATCGTCTCCCCAGAAGCAGATTGTCGGTGGGCTATCGTCGCTGTTCTCGTCGCAGCCGGTGCGGCGCGTGACATCTTCAAGCTTCTGCTCCGGCGGCGGCGAGGAATCGGGGTCTTTGTGGCACGATAGAGGTGATGAATTGAAGGAATTGAGTAGCTCGTTCTGCTATTCTCCGAGTAAATTTGGTGTGTCGTGCTCTAAGAGAGATCATCAGAGCCCTGTATCGGTGTTTCAGGGTCCGGTTTCGTGCGGAGCTAGCTGTTCGAGAAGCCCTCCGATGAGAACTGGAAGAGAAAGGTCTGTGGAGTTGGGTTTTCAGAGCTCAATTAGAGGTGGGACTCATGGGTTGTTTAGTGGAGTTATGAGAAGTGCTTTGGGTTCGTGCTTAGATTATGATTCTCCAAGTTCTGAGGTCCATGGATTTGAAGCTGGTCCTTCACTTATTGCTGTTGACGAACTGACCTTTAGTATGGAGGATAGCTTTGTGGAGCTCAATTCCACGCCGAATGCTAAGGATTTGCTCATGGGTGCACAGTTGAGGCACAAGATCTTCTATGATGAGTTTGTTGTTAAGGCTTTTTATGAGGCCGAGAAAGCGCATAGAGGGCAGGTAATTGGGTTGAGTTTTGTGAGAGTTGTGTTAATTTTGCAATGTTATGTTCATGCCGGCTGATATGTTTTGTGTTGTTTTGTTTGTAGATGCGTGCGAGTGGCGATCCATATCTACAACATTGTGTGGAAACTGCTGTGTTGCTAGCTTTAATCGGTGCCAATTCCACTGTAGTTGCTGCTGGGCTCTTGCATGACACCATGGATGATTCTTTCATGAACTATGACTATGTATTCAAGACATTTGGAGCCGGTGTTGCTGATTTGGTTGAAGGGGTGAGACAGAATTTCCTTAGTTTAACTTGTTGAATGTGTAGAGTAAAATCAGATTACATTGGTATAGATTGTATTTTTGTGTCATTATATGTTTTGAGGTGGCCTTGTATATATAGTATTTTTTCAAGCAACCTAATTGGAACTGAAAAAATGTGGTATTTTTTTTATGTTTTACCATGTTTAGGTATTGATTTGATGATTCAACATTGTTTTGTGTCAAGTTTTTGAGTACTGTATAGTGTATCCAAACATATCTTTGGAAGAGATGAATTCAAAATGAAAAGTTATAACTCTTAGTATTAGGCGTAGTTGAATGCGCAAGATGTAAACTAGGAGGCTTGGTGGTAAATTTTGCGTGTTTCATCATTTTTGATCGACGGATCAATTCTTATTTTCTTGATATAAAGCAATGTTGCTCGTGAAACTGTTAGTATATGGTTTCTACATATAAACTTGCTGCTTCGGGATGATAGTTTTCCCTTGATTCAAGTTGTAGGATGTTCTGTCTCAGTTGATAAATGATATGGCTCTAAGATTGATTATTCTCGATCTCGGCCTAGATTTCAATTTAATTTGAAAATCTAGCGATAGTAAGTGCAATTTCATATTTAATGTCATCCCGGTGGTGCATCCAATTTAACAAAACAAGCACATATTATCTATTAATTGTTGACAGGGTCCAGGGGTATATCTGACTTGTCCGTAGATAAGATATATATAGTTTCCTACTAAATACCAAACCTTCCTGTTTACATGATATCACATTATGTTCTATGTTAAACGTATTCTTTGAGTAACTTCAAATTTGGTTTGGTCCATTACAAGCATGTCACCGGCATATTCTGTTTACAAGTTTATCTTAAACTCACTCTCTCAGTTTATATGATGATTTTTTTTATTTTTTTTTCAAAAGTGTTGTATGATTAACATTTCTTTTGCCATTTCATCAGGTATCAAAGCTAAGTCAATTGAGCAAGCTTGCTCGGGATAATGATACAGCAAATAAAACCGCCGAGGCTGATCGCTTGCACACCATGATCCTTGCCATGGCAGATGCCAGGGCTGTCCTCATCAAATTGGCCGATCGCTTGCACAATATGATGACCCTAGATGCATTGCCTATAACCAAGCAAAAGCGGTTTGCTAAGGAAACTTTGGAAATATTTGCACCTTTAGCGAACCGATTAGGAATCTCTACTTGGAAGGACAAACTGGAAAATCTGTGTTTCAAGCATCTGAACCCGGATCAGCATGATGAATTGTCTTCTAAACTTGTGGAATCCTTAGATGAGGCGATGATCACATCTGCTATAGAGAAACTAGAGGAAGCTCTTAAGGAAAACGGCATCTCTTACCACGTTGTATCAGGCCGACACAAAAGCTTATACAGCATTTATTGCAAAATGTCCAAGTATGCTCTCTCTCTCTCATATACACACTATCGCACACACACCCATTCGTTAAGTAAGTCAAGTTTTTTTTTTTTTTTGTATTTTTGTATTTTTGTTCAAATCTACACATCTGCCCCATTATCTATGAGCACGGT
Organism: Pelargonium cotyledonis; assembly: GCA_036897625.1. Taxonomy (NCBI): domain Eukaryota; kingdom Viridiplantae; phylum Streptophyta; class Magnoliopsida; order Geraniales; family Geraniaceae; genus Pelargonium; species Pelargonium cotyledonis. The sequence continues at coordinate 34,354 of JAYMTA010000050.1, forward strand.
ATGATGGCAGTGTCAACATTGACAATCTTGCAATTACATGTGTTGAGTTGATCCTGCTGTCCATTACCCATTACATGTTAACTTCAAAATATTTTCAATGTTATAATAAAGTGTTTGGTTTTGCGCAGAAAGAAGCTGACCATGGATAAAATTCATGATATTCATGGGCTACGTTTAATTGTTGAGAATGATGAAGATTGTTACAAAGCTCTGCAAGTTGTTCATCAAGTGTGGTCTGAAGTACCCGGAAAGTTCAAGGACTACATAACTAACCCCAAGTGTAATGGGTATGTATAGCTTGAAGGTGATTATTGTTGTTTAAGACATTTTTTCCGGAGATATTAATTTTGACTTTGAATGTATATAGGTATCAATCCCTTCACACGGTAGTAACGGATGAAGGAATGGTTCCTCTTGAAGTTCAAATACGAACTAGGGAGATGCATTTACAAGCTGAATTTGGGTTTGCCGCTCATTGGAGGTACAAGGAAGGTGACAGCCAACATTCTTCTTTTGTCCTTCAGATGGTTGAGTGGGCTCGATGGGTTGTTACCTGGCAGTGCCAGTCAATGACCAAAGACCAATCATCTATTGGCGGCTATGCCGGTTCGATGAAGCCACCTTGCACATTCCCTTCTCATTCTGAGGATTGCCCATATTCTTATAAAGCTCACTCTGGAGATGACGGACCCGTTTTCATCGTCATGATCAATAATGATAAGGTTTGTTCCAACTTCCAACTTCTTATCCTGTTGTGATACGAAAAATTCCATTTACCCGTCTCAAAGTTCATTTGGCTTGTATTAACCAAAGTTCATTGTCTCTTTTTGTCTGACTCTTGCTTTTTGGTACTAATCATATACATTGATTACTGAAAATGGGGATTGTCACTTTCTGCCGTAAATTTTTCACTTTCCGGAATCTGGACAAGTGTCGTTTTAAGGTTATTCATACGTATAAAGTTATCTGAAATGACTTGACTAACTTTATATTGACTTTTTTATATACTTATTAAAACTGAACCCTGCGAATCACTTGTTGAAAAAAAAAAAAATAGTGTTTGATTACTTCTTTGAAATGATAAAATGGGTATAATTGTAAAGTACGGTTCATTTTTACATTGAAATTGTAGAGTGACATTTATTCAGAAACGGAGATAGTCTTATTCGTTTGTTCCCATGGGCATATGTTACATTTACAATTTCAATTGGATTCATTGGTTATGGGATGTGATCTGAACGGTGTTTCATCATTGCAGATGTCTGTACAGGAGTTACCTGCAAATTCGTCGATGATGAACTTGTTAGAAAGAGTTGGACGAGGAAGCTCACGTTGGACTCCATATGGGTTCCCACTTAAAGAAGAATTGAGGCCAAAGCTGAATCACGAGCCAGTGAGCGATCCAACGTGCAAGCTGAAGATGGGGGACGTGGTGGAGCTTACTCCAGTAATACCCGACAAGTCTTTGATAGAGTACAGGGAAGAGATCCAGCGAATGTACGACAAAGGCTTGACTGTAAGAAGCGCCCGATCTGCTACTAACAGTTCGATGGCTGGCCGGAGGAGCTGAAAAGGTTCTGTAAATACATGACCAAATATGTGTAGATAAAAAGCTTTTTCTGTTTTATGTACTACTAATGTAAAACTATGACATGAGATTCAAATTAATTGCAATGAAATGTACTGTTGTGTATATCAGTTGTTCACAAAACTTGTTTCCTATATGTGTTTGGTATATTCTGTTGTGTATCTGAAATCTAATCCGATTTAAAACCGATTCAATCCAATCGGTTAAATTTATCCTACAAACAGATGGAACATATTCACACAATCCGAAAACTGATTCTAACCCTTTCAAACTTACAGATTTGTCTCTGTAAATTTAAATATGACGATTTGAAATTTGAATTGCCACCTCTACACCTACGTGAAAAAGTACTAGATCTCTTTTTGTGCATTTTTATTTGAAAGTGTGTTTTCTCAGTAAATATATGACTTGGTCTCATTTGAGAATCAAGCTTTGCTAAACTATTCCTTGTCAATTATATATCCAAAAACTTAGCAAACATGGGGCTGTTGTAGGAGGTCACTACCTCTATTTTTGACATAGATTCTATTTTTAGAGTCCCATAATATTTGGTGCATGTATGGTGAAAAAGGAAGAGTGAATATTTGTGTAATTTTGTGAAAAAACGTAATAACAAATCGTGTGATAACGTAATAGGATCATCATCTCATCAGTAAAAGGAGAGAACGTAATAACAAATCGCGAAGAGAAGAAGAAGACGAAGAAATGGGTGATAGAGATCGTGAAGCGAGAAGAAGAAAGATCGTCGAGAGAGGAAATGACCGTTTTGCCCTCATCACGGGGCGAACCCCCAACAATATGTCTTCCACCGACTTCCCCCTCCCTTCGTCTCCGTCATACGGCCGCCACGAACGCGCGGCTTCGTGCCCCCCTTTGGAACAGGACAATAAACCCAAATTTGGACGCTCCCCTGTCCTCACCCACAGTACGCACAAATGCTCTCATTTTCTCAACATATTCATCTGACACGTATATAATATTTAAATACTCAAATACTCTCTAAATTCGTGTCCCACACTTGATTCTGCGTATTCTCAAATTTCAATATGTTTTCAAGCGGACAAGACCGGCTAATAGCCGGTGCATGTGGAGAGACCGCACGGGCCCCCACCAAAGCCAGGGCCCGTTTTTGGTTTTAGCTGCAGTTATTAACTGCGATTTGCAACTGCAATGGTAGGTAATGAACGCGGTCACAACAAAGTTCTGTCTTTTAGCTGCAGTTAGAAACTGCAATAAATAGATATTAATTCATATTAAACGGCTTTCGCAAAACTTTGTCCTTTGTGTTTAGCTCTTTTACATTATTTTCATTTGTTCACGATTTAAAAAATTTAAGGGCCCAAATATTAGTTTTGGCACAGGGCCCCCAAAATCCTTGAGACAGCCATGCAAGCGGACACGTGTCCGACACTTTAAAATCCTCATTTTTTCTTCTAAAAACAAAATGATAGAACGTGTCCTACACTCTAAAACACATTGAAGAGCATGCTTTATGTAACTTGCCTGTTCCGTATCTCTTACCCGTGTCTATGCAACATATCACGGTTCCTCTATTTACTTCCATTTCATCAACTCTTCGTCGTTTCTTGTCAACAGCTAATCGTTTCGACGACGAGAGATCCCCGGGCGTGTTGATGTCCGGTCACAACAGGTTCGACGAACCCGAAAAGATCGATAGCGGGCCCGTCCGTCACCGTGCCCTCCCGCCCTTGCACAAATCCGAGATCAGCTCCGACGCCTCCAGTGCTCCTTCAGCTTCAGCTTCCCAATCAAGCGCCAAATTCCAATCCTCCCGAGCATCAGCAAACCAACATTCATCGGTAACCACCGTAGGTTCCGACCAAATGCGGCGGCCGCCGCCCCTTCCCCGAAAACAAAATCTTGCAGCCATTAACGCAAATCAAATCATTTCCGCTATTGAAGCAACTGAGCAAAGCCGCATGGAGTTTTCCATGAAAATTGCAGCTGTGGTGGCACTGGCAAATATTGGGTTTCCGATCATAGGCTGGTCTTTCATCAAGAGCACCATTTTGCTCATGCCATTATATATAGTTTTGTTGACAAATATGACATTTGTGGTGGCACAGTTTCTTGCTATGGAAGAGAGACCCGCCGGGAAAGACGCCGACAAGTTTCCTTCTGAGGATGGAAGTAACTGGGCCGACCAGCTCGGCGATGCTTTGCAGGCGGGTATACTGATGAGGAGGGTGGGTCAGGCCATGTTCACGCACGTCGCTGTCTACGCAGCGATCGTCACGTGCACCCTCTGCTTCAAAACATAAAACCGTTTGGTTAAAGGAGCATGTTGTTAGCACTCGACATAGGCACTGGAGGAGGCATGGGTAGGCTAGTGCCTATGCCTGGTACTACTTATTTCATTTAACGTGTTTTGTTAGTTTATTGGAGGGCGTGCCTTTAGAATGTGATTGTCTTTGCATTTTAATTTAAATGTTTGTATTAACTTTATGCTTATAGAATAAATAAGTCGAATTTCACTACGTTTGGCTATCACTCAATTGTCACGTCACTCTTCTATCTCTAGGATTGGGCAGTTTGAGAATGAACATGCAAAATATGACCCAATTAAAATGTGGGTTTTTTGTCAAGTTTGTTTAGACCCACGGCCCGCATTGTCAGTTCTAGAATGTTCTATAATTTTGGTCTCTTAAGGGAGTCTTCTTTTATCTATCTCTAATTCTCTATTGTAACCCTAATCTATATGCTTCAATATATACCTCCTAAACTAATTAGGGCTCAATCTGCAAAGCAAAAGTATTTGTGATCAACCATGGAGTATAATACCAGTGCCATTGATGGTGGAAGCAAGAATATTCTATCTTCTTCATCATCAACATCCCATATATCATTTCTAAGTGACGAGTTATTGATAGAAATTGTGTGTAAACTCGATTGTCCTAAGTGCGCAACTCGGTGCAAATGCATCTGCAAACGTTGGTTCTCGCTCATCGATACCAATACCACTCCATCTTCCGATTCCTATTTTCTTCGCCGTTGGAAACAAATCCATGACAGGGAAGAAAAGAAGCAGCCCATGGCTCTCCTGACACAATATCTACACAACTACGAAGAGGATAGCAAATCACTCAATCATCATGCAATTGATCATTGCTTCAATTCCAACAATGAATCACCAATTTTCAAGGCTCTAACTTTCCTTCCTTGCAGCAGCACTAATGTTACAACCAATGGTACTACAATCAATAAGGTTTATATTGTGGCCACTTTTAAAGATTTGGTGTTATGTTGTGCTCGTATGTTTGATCATAGTGTTTACTACATCTGCAATCTCTTCACGGGGCAATGGACCGCCCTTCCAAGGCGCCTGCCTCCCCCGCCTCCTAAGTCAAGGGATTCCTTCAGAGTTCCAGTTGGTCTTATAGTCTCCGAAGATGGTGATCATGGATTCATATTTAAGGTTGTTCGTGTTGTTACATTGGATTCATGTGCAACGACCACGAGCGTGGAGATCTTCTCATCGGACACCGGGAAGTGGAGACAAATTAAGTGTAGTATCATTTGAGGGGAACCCAAGTTCGAGCACCGGTTGCCCCAATTCCTTACTTTCCCAACGTCCCAATAAGTAGTTAAGTTAGTTATGCTATACCCCTAGAGCTGTCTAAAGTAGTTGATTACAGTTATTTATTTTATTTTATACTATTGATATGGATACATATGGGATCCTTTTATTGATATCTCATATTTTGTCTATGTTGTTGTTCTTTTCATTTGTTAAGTTTCTTTTGCAATTAGTTTTCAGTTTGAATTAATTGTTAACTTTTTTGGAGAATACAAAATATAAAGGATTTGACCCACGGTTTGAAACAGCAGCAGTTAAACTTAACTGCGGTTTTGGGCTTCTTAACTGCCTTAACCGCATCCTATTAAGTGTTCTGATTGCGGTTCTCTCATAATTTGGCTGCAGTTTAAACAAAAATGGTTAACGCCACATAAAAATCTTAATAAACATAGACACACACAACTTGGCTACTATAAATGAATAGGAATGCCAAACAACCAGAGATTTTTGTGCTGCATTTTTTGTCATCATATGTCGGCTATAAATGGATGTATACATACATATGTGTTGGAAATGAAGTGGCGACGTCATACATAATTTTGTGTAATGCGAGGAAAAGAACACTCGAAACGATTCGAGGGCTTCCAATTTTGGTGTTCTCATTTTTGTGTCATCAATTATGAGCACACAAACATAGGTGATTTATTATAGGAGTACCCAAATGTTTGCGTGTGTTTGTTTTGTTGATAAATGTGAAAAACAAAATATAGAAGGTGAGCTGACCGATAAAATGTTTGTTTTATTTTTTTACTTATCAACAAGTGTAGCGCAACACCGAAACTCAATCCTAATATCTCGGGGGAACCAAACACTTTGAACCACTTTCCCCATGATTGAGGATAAATATGGCTCAATTAAAATGTGAACTTTTGGCCCAATCTGTTAAGACCCGCGTCTCGCATTGTCATGTCTACTAGTTATTTGTTTCTTAATTCTAGGAGTTTATGTATCTCTATGTATTGGAACCCTAATTAGGGCTTAGTATGCAAAGCAAAAGTATTTGTGATCGGTAATCATGGTGGAAAGTAACAATGTCAATAATGATGGTTGAAGCATGAATATTCTATCTTCTTCATCATCAACATTACATATATAGGCTCTAAGCGACAAGTTATTGATAGAAATTGTGTGCAAACTTGATTTTCCCAAGTACGCAACTCAGTGCAAATGCATCTGCAAAGGGCCTAGTTTTGTGAAGATTTTTGGAAGTTTATCTCAATTTTATTGCAGTTCATTGTCGCAGCTAAACAATGCAGCTAAAAGTCCAAAACAATGCAGCATCGCAGTTCCTAACCGCTGTTAATAATTGCAGTTAATAGTCCAAAACAATACATTATTGCAGTTTCTAACCGCAATTAATATTTGCAGCTAAAAGTAAAAAAACGCTGGAATACGGGGCTCTGTATGCGATTGCCCACTTTGCACAGCTTTGGCCCCTATTATTCTTAATAAAATTAATAGTTCCATGGAAAAAAGTAGATGTTTACGGTTCTTTATATTTATTCATACGTTTTTTATGTTGTTCTTTTTGTCTGTTTCATTTGCAATTTTTTTCAGTTTGATTGTATCGATCAGGTCGGATTGAGCTAACAATGGCTCTCTTGACACAATTTGTGAGAGACGACTTTGCGAAGAAATAAAGGTCGAACAGACAAAATATTGTATACTTTGATCGTTGTTTCAATGAAATACAAAATTTTAAGTCTCTTGATTGAGTCGCAACCTTTTGTCTGAAATTAACCTTATCGCATATTATCTAATCCAAAACTAACATGACTAACAACTCCCTAACCATCAACACACACCCAGAAACAGTAGCAACTCATTACTTAGGACTGTATATATATATATAGGACATGATTACTAGTGTTTCCTATTTTAGTTTGTTTCTTAATCGGTAAAAAATATAATTTGGTTCTCAAATTTTCGAAATTTTCAAATATGGACCTAAATGGTCATTGCCGTCAGTTTCTGTCAATATTTATTTCTGTTAGATGATCTGACGTGAAATTTAAAATATATTAAACAATTATTTTTATTAAGTTATTTTGTTAACGTGGTGGGTTATGTGCTGGTGACACTAGTCCTTTCAAACTAACGGTAAGAACTATTTTGGGTTCATGGACTTATTTAGGTTAAAAAGTTCATTAACGGAATTGAGTCAATATTTAAAAGTTTAAGGACTAAATTGCATTTATTAGCTTCTTAACTATTATGAGTATTCAGTACTCTCGAACCCTAATATATTGTCTATGCTACATTATTTAATCCCTATGGCTCAAGCAGTGGCGGAGCCAAGGACATGGTGTACCCCGGATATATATAATTTCTCAATTATACCATGCATCAAAAGAGAAGCTGACAAAGTGGTTTGGGTTTTTATATTTTGTGCCTATGCCAGAGTTTGAATCCTACAAACATCATTTTTGTTTTGATTTTTAAATGGACCCAACTACATAAAAGCCATTAAATTCATTTCAATGAAGTCCAAAAACCCTTTATTTCTTTTAATTTATAGTTGACCCAAGTCTATTTTCACACATTTTAAGCCTCAAAATTCTAAAGAAGTGAGTTATAAAACACAAAAATTCTTAAAAAGTGAATTACTATTGAGTTAAAAAAAATTGTCATTAAGTTATCTTTGTTGATACGGTCACAAAATAATGTTTAGAGATAAAATAGTTTTAAGATGCGTAAAAAATTGTTAAAAATGTTATTATCGTATACTAAAAATAATTCATTTAACTAAATTCGACTAATTAAATTTTTTTGGCCTACCCTATGGTGTTAGTCTGGCTCCGCCACTGGGCTCAAGCAGCAAAGAAAAGTATCAATCTTCAGCAAACTCTCATATACAAGAATATTATTCTATTTTGTGATCGATCAGGGCGGAAAATAAAAAGATTAATTTGTCTTCTTCTTCATCAACATCATATATTTCAGGTCTTACCGATGAGTTATTGATTGAAATATTGTGCAGAATCAGTTCTTCTAAGTATGCAACTCGGTGCAAGTGCATCTGCAAACGTTGGTTCTCTCTCATCGATACCAATACTAATCCATCATCCGATTCCTATTTTCTTCGCCGTTGGCAACAGATCCATCACAAGAGAAAGAGCTACCAATGGCTCTTCTAACACAATATCCATACAATATTTCAAGTAACTCATATGTCAGAAACAATTTTCATGTAATTGGTCATTGTCTCAATTACAACAATGAGTTACCGATTTTCAAGCATCTAACCTTTCTTCCATGCAGCAACAATGTTTCAACAAATTCTAGTACTTCCCAAAACCCAATTTGTATTTTGGCCTCATTTAAGGATTTGGTGCTATGTTGCCCGAATGAGCGCAATCACAGTGTTTACTACATCTGCAATCTCCTCACCCGACAATGGACCGCCCTTCCGCCCTCGCGTCCCAAAAGATCCATGGATGGTAGATTTCGAGTTGGTCTTATATATTGTCTCTAATGACAATGCGTCTTTCGTCTTTAAAGTGGTGCGTTTTGTTCCTACCTTATGTGGTCATAGTATATTTAAGATGAATGTGGACATTTTCTCGTCATGGACCGGCGAGTGGAGACATATGATTGTCTCCGACGAGGAGAGACACAAGGTTCCTCCCGAAGCCTTTTTTAGCTCGGGACTCGTTACGTACAATGGAATGATCCTTTGGGTAAGCAAAAGCGAGGAGATAATTGGATTAAACTTTAATCCGAATGCTAATACCGATAGTTATGCTCGCCTTTCGCTTCCTCCAGGTGTTGACTCTAGGAGAAGAGCTCATTTACTAGGAGTGTGCAAGGGGCGTTTGCGAATAGTCCATTTGGATTATCGTAAGAATGTTTATGGACTAAAGTTGGTTATTTGGGAACTCAATAGACACAGGCAGTGTTGGGTGTTAAAAGTACTAGAATTGAGTGAATTCGAGGATTCGGGAGATTCGAAAATAATTAGAAGTTGTTACGATGATGATATTGCGCGACTTAGGTCGTATGTTCTTGTTTTCCATCCATATGATGAAGACATATTGTATTTGTATTTCACCCCACCGGAAGTAAGTACCACAACTTTGTATTCGTACATATTTACGTGTGACGTTAGGAAGAGAACACTTGAGGCGATTCGAGGGCTTCCAACATATTACTCCTTCGATTGTATAGACTTCCCGCTCATGCATCCTTGTTGGCCTACCCCAATTCCTCTCATACCCCAACCCTAGCTAGCTAGTCGTTATATGTTTTTTTCAATCAACATTTGTGCAATTACTTTATGCATGTACTTTAAACTCGCATTTACTTATGCAATTATACATGTTACATTAACTATTGTAGTATATTCGAAATTTTCTTTACATCTACCTCATAAATCTAAATACACCTATCGGCATATAATCGTAAACCAAATCGAAGAGGTTTGTAGTAGGTATACAAATACACTGTCCAAGTTTATTACTATTTGAGCGTATGTCATGCATAATCAATTTTCAACATTTGCAAGACGTTTTCTTATGACCTTTAATTTGTATATAGCTTTACTAATCGAGTTTCCTAATGTTTATAAGAATACTCCAACATACACCCAAGAGAGTAGAAATAAATTATCAACGCCGAGTCTCGAAACAAAGATCTAAAAGGTTCAAGTGAAATCAACCACTAGTGTTCGATAAATTTATTTAAATTATTAGTTAAATGCATAGAGATTAGATTTGGGCTCAAATTTACTTTAAAAGTTGGGCTCGTTTGTTTGGGCTAAAAGCCCATATCCACTCAAACATTGACTTTAACGGACCACTTGAGACTGTCGTCACAGTGATGGCCGAGCTCAGGCCAATCTCCGGCCAGAGCGAGCTCGAGCTTCTTAGAAATCACTGTCCGTACAAACCTTACCGCTCTGCATCGAAACCCTAGCTCTGAATCACTTTCCTAATTCTCATTTTGGCAGTTTTTGTTAGTGTATTCTAAAATTTAAAAAAACTACGTATTTTGTACTCGTACCGCATGTATTACGAATTACGTATTCGTATTCGTATTCGTGCAACATAGATTATTTTTGTTTTGACTACATATTTTTAAAAACAGCAAGCCTTTGAAGCTCATGCTATTAGTCAAAATTTCAAAAGCAACTTCTTTATCTCATGGCATGCTTAGACGAAAAATGTATTTTGAATTTAAATATAATCTTGTCATTGTATTGGCTCTCTTGATCGTGTGGTTTGGTCTCTTTTCCATCCTTGAAACATATTTGATCTTTATTCGTCTACTGGTTTCACTTCTAATTAATTACTCTAGTATTTGGTGTGGAAATACTCTTGTTTTTATTTGGTACTACTATTTGAGTTCTGACTACTTTTAGTATCAAAGTGCAATTTCTTCTTCTTATTTTATTTCCATCTTCAATTGCAGATACAAAATGGCAGCTGATCTAATGCTAAAAAGAGGTGTTTGATCGGGTTGTGTCCAAATGTAGTTTCACAATATAAAGCGTTTCTGAAACACACAAGCGGGTTTTTTGTGCTGCCCGAACGAGGAAGATCATAGTGTTTACTACATCTGCAATCTCTTCACCAGACAATGGATCGCCCTACCCCCGTCTCCTCTCCCTCATGGCTACGGTTTTGACTCGGTTCGAGCTAGTCTTGTAGTCTCAGATGACGATGATTATAGTGTTCTCAAATTCAAAGTGGTGCATGTTTTTCTTGGGAACAGTGATATGACGAAAGTGGAGATACTCTCATCTGACGACAGTAGTTTTATGTGGAGAATGAGAGATATTAGTGTACCTAAAAATTGGCATTCTCGAGATGGAGTTTTTTCGTACGATGGGATGTTGATTTGGAATGTCGGGTGTCAAAAACTCGCACGGATAATTTTATTTCACGGTTTCAATGCTTTTGCTAAAACCAATGCGAATTCTACTCTTTCAATTCCGGCGGTCTACAGAAGATGGGCCATAACCTCCCACATGGGAGTGTGCATGGGGTGTTTGAGAATAGGCCAGCTGGTTCATAATCATTCAGATTACCTTGCTAATTATGTTCCGAAATTGATTATTTGGGAACTCAATGAGCATAGCCAGGACTGGGAGTTGGTGCACGAGATAGATTTTTGTGATGTCGATGTACCTGATTTAGCTGGAGACAAAAACTCGAAAAGAGTCAAAACATTCTGGCTTTCCACCCACGTGGTAGAGATATCTAGTATTTGAATTTTGTTACAGATGAAGTGTCGATAATATGTATATGCAATGTAAAGGAAAGAACGTTTGAATTGATTCGAGAGGTTCCTACAAGGGATTGGTGTACTAGTGAAGTCTTCCCACTTCAATTGTCTTCTTGGCCTACACCAATTCCTCTTCTTTCACTCCCACCCGAGATGGAAATTAATATCGACATTGATGGATCACGATGAACCGCGGGATCTAAATTTCCTTTAGTTGAAACAAGTAACTAGAATGCTTATTTCACATTTTTTGTATTTACTATGTTTTTAGTATTTAGTTCTTTAATATGTTTCTGGATTGATATTCTCTTCTGACGACAGCTCTTCTCACTAACTCAGTCTGTACTCAATTAGTTGAAACTAGTGACTAGAATGTTTATTTCATATTTTTTGTATTTACTATGTTTTTACTATTTAGTTTTTTAATATGTGTCTGGATTGATATTCTCGTCTGACGGCAGCTCTTCTCACTAACTCAGTATGTACTCAATTGGTGTATGTACTTATTACATAAGAAAAAGGCATTGACTGCCTAAAAATAGGAATAAAATTTCAGCATGTGTTGCCAACTGAGTAATTCAAAGACTGTTATGGTCGGGTATGGCCATCCATATATATGCTATCTCTCTTTGTGGTTTATATGGTTGGCTCAAAATCGAAAGGTCTTCAATGGTGTGCTCGAAAACCGATCCATAAGTATCTCAAAAATTCAATTTTTGTGCTTCTCCTCCCTACTGGTGAAAGCAATCAGCAAGCATGGGAGCCGAATCTGCACGAGCTCGGACCTTATGTCAATGCTCAAACGATTGTATTATTTTGCATATAAATGATGGTCAAGTTGTACGAAATGACTCACGTGACAAGAACATGACCTGATGTTGGTAAAATAATTGAATAAATTAAACGCCATGGTAAAAAAAAAAGTGCAAATAGATTCCTACACAAAATAGGAATCCGGTTTGTACCTTTTAAAAAACTCCGGTTTGTATTTGTATATTGCAACCCTAATATACTTATGAGAATTAGTCTATTTCCTAATATTATTAGGGTTTTAGTACAAATTATATATAAATAACCACCTTGAATTCGCAGACAAATCAGAAAAATTAAGAGTAATTTTATTATCAAAGTGCAATTGATCATGGAGGAAAACAACAAAATTCAATCTTCATCATCAACATCATATATTTCATGTCTAAGCAACGAATTATTAGTAAAAATCTTGTGCAGACTTGGTTCTGTCAACTCAGTGCAAGTGTATCTGCAAACGTTGGTTCTCTCTCGTCAGCGGTACTAGCTCTAGAGATTCATATTTTCTTCACCGCTGGCGAAAGATCAATCTAGAGGAGCAACCCATCGCTCTCTTAACACAATATACACTCTTCAGTAAAGAAGAGAGTGATTATAACTACCCAGCCGGGGCCTATTTGGAAGAAGAGAATGATGATTTTAACTCTGATTATATCGGTTTGATGAACGACTCGGGCTACGAGTATGATTATTACCCTGACTATAGCGTGTCGACGAGCAACTCCGGCTCCAATTGCTCTATAGCGGGAGAGAATTATCATGTCATTTACTACCTTTCCTTATTCAATAAGGATTTACCAACATTAAAGCCTCTCAATTTTCTCCCCTGCAACACGAGCCAAGACGATAATGATAGAGTACTTACTTCGATATGTATTCTTTCAACGTTTAAAGATTTAGTTTTATGTTGCCCGAGTGAGAAAGATCACAGTGTTTACTACCTCTGCAATCCCTTCACCAGACAATGGATCGCCCTTCCCCCGTCTCCTCTCCCTCCAGGCCACAACAATTACTCGGTTCATGTTGGTCTTGTAGTCTCCGATGATCATGAGTATAGTAATGATCTCAAATTCAAAGTGGTGCGTGTTCTTGGTGGGGACGGTCTATTGGACCACGTTATGGTAAAAGTAGAGATATTCTCATTTGACGACAGCAGTAGTATGTGGAGAGAGAGATCTTAGTGTACCTCTATATTGTTATAATCTAGGGGGGATTGTATCCTACGACGGAATGTTTGTTCGCAGGGCGTCCTATGGTCTAGAACTCGAACAAATCGTTTTATTTTCTGATGTTAACGCTTACCTAATACCGAAAATTATACTCTTCTTCCATTTTAGGCAGGCTACCAAACGTGGAACAGGAACTTCCATATAGGAGTGTGCATGGGGTGTTTGAGAATAGGCCAGTTGGTTGAAAATAATTCTAACATTGATGATTTTGTTCCCACATTGACTATTTGGGAACTCAATAGACATCGTCTGGACTGGGAGTTGGTGCACGAGTTAGATTTTCGTGAAGTAGATTCACCTGTTTACCTGGAGATGAGTACTTCGACGACATGTGTATGCAAGATATGGACATTCTAGCTTTCCACCCACGTGATAGAGACATCTTGTATTTGGAATTTAATTCGTATAAAATGTGGAGGACATGTATATGCAATGTAAGGGAAAAAACGGTTGAACTGATTCGAGATACTCCTATAAGTGATTGGAGAACTCGAGATGTCTTCCCGCTTCAAATGCCTTCTTGGCCTACAACAATTCCTCGTCCTTCACTCCCACCCGAGCTGGAAAATCGACATTGATGGCTCATGATGAATCGAGATCTAACGAATTTGCATTACTTGTAACGTTCAATTCTATATTACTACTATATGAAATTCATGCTTTAGTTTTTTATTTTAATTTCCATTTAGAATATGGAAGGCGATCTGATTTTAATTTTGATAAATTTTCATATTTAGTACTTTGTTGATTTTCATCATTGAAGAATATTTATAGTTGTTTATTTTTCTGTTTGTTCATTTTGGGCAATTTATTGATCAGTTCTTTATTTTTCTTGACCCAACAATTTTTTGGCCTATTTTCATTCGAATGCAACCAATGATCACATCGTTCCTTCTCTTATCCATCTTGACTAGAGCTAGCAATTTAAATCTGAACTCGCGGAAATATGAAATTCAATTCGACTTGTAACCAATTCGACCGGACCAGTTTTTGGAACTAATTGTATTTCAAAATTCAATTCGATTTGATTAGTATTTCAAAATTCAAACTAATTGTATAGAAATCATAGGCTATAATTTAGCAACCAAGTATTTTTCAAAACCAATTGATTTTTGCTACCTAAATGCTAAACTAACTTCCTACCAAATAGCAATCTAAAATTGAACAAACCATATGCACCTCAAAAAAGGTCATGGTTTAGGATAAAAATAATGGAAATAGATTCCTACTCAAAATAGTATATTGCAACCCTAATGTTTATATGAGAATTAGTATATTTCCTAAATGAATTAGGATTTGAGTACATCTTGTATATAAATCATTGACCAAGACAGAGAATTTTATTATTGATCATGGCAAAAAACAACAGTGATGGAAGCAAGAAGATTCAATCTTCATCATCGACATCGCATATTTCAAGTCTAAGCGACGAATTACTGGTAGAAATCTTGTGCAGACTCGGTTCTTCCAAATATGCAATTCGGTGCAAGTGCGTCTGCAAACGTTGGCTCTCTCTCGTAAGAAGTGCTAACTCTAATCATTCATATTTTCTTCGCCGCTGGCGAAAAATCAATCTAGGGGAGCAACCCATTGCTCTCTTAATACAATATACTCTTTTCCGAGAAAAAGAGAATGATTCTGAGCCTAGCATGTCCACAAGCGAAGAAGAAAAGAATGATTATAATAATTACCCTGCAACAAACAACTCCACCGGGGCCGATAGCAAAGAAGAGAATAATGATGACGACGACGACAACGACAACTCTGGTTATATGCCGGAAAACAACTCTGGCTCCAATTCAAACTCGGATAATGGTTATTACTCCGAGCATAGCATGTCCACAAGCGAAGAAGAGAATGATTGTAATTACCCTGAAACAAACAACTCCCCCGGGGCCGATAGCGAAGACGAGAATGATGATGATGATGACCCTGATTATATCGTGCCGGAAAAAATCTCCTGCTCCAATTCAAGCTCCGGGAATGGTTATTACTCCGAGCACAGCGTGTCCACAAGCGAAGAAGAGAATGATTATAATTACCCTGCAGCAAACAACTTCCCCGGGGCCGATAGTGAAGATGAGAATGATGATGATGACCCTGATTATATCGAGTCGGAGAACAACTCCGACTCCAATTCGAGCTACGAGGATGATTTTGATACTCATCATGTTATTCACTATTTTTCCTTATTCAATAAGGATTTGCAAAAGTTCAATCCTCTCGATTTTCTACCTTGCAATACGACCCACGGTAATGATAGAGCTACTCCAATACGTGTTCTTGCATCGTTTAAGGATTTAGTTTTGTGCTGCCCGAACGAGAAAGATCAGAGTGTTTACTACATCTGCAATCCCTTCACCAGACAATGGATCGCCCTACCACCGTCTCCTCTCCCTCCTGGCAACGATTTTGACTCGGTTGGAGTTGGTCTTGTAGTCTCGGACGACAATGATAGTGATCCCAAATTCAAAGTGGTGCGTGTTTTCTTTAGGGACAATGATAAAGTAAAGGTGGAGATATTCTCATCTGACGACAGTAGTTGTATGTGGAGAGCGAGACATATTAGTTTACCTAAATATTGGTATGCCCGAAGGTCAGTTTTATGCTACAATGGGATGTTTATTTGGAGGAGCTTGTGTCGAGAACTCGTACATGTCATTTTATTTGACGGAGTTAATGCTTGCGCTAATACCGATGCAAATTACACTCTTCTTCCACTTCCGGTAGTCTATGAGTTACGAAGCTTGAGGTCCCACGTAGGAGTGTGCATGGGGTGTTTGAGAACATCCCAGTTGGTTTATAATAATTCTAACCATGGTAGCTATGCTCCCAAATTGATTATTTGGGAACTCGATAATCATAGCCAGGACTGGAAGTTGGTGCACGAGTTAGATTTTTTTGAAGTCGATTTACCTTATTTACCTGGAGACTATAACTCGAAATGGTTAAAAATTCGGGCTTTCCACCCACGTGATAGAGACATCTTGTATATGGATTATGTTTCGGATGGAGGGTCGTTGGCATGTATATGCAATGTTCGGAATAGAACGGTTGAATTGATTCGAGATATTCCTATTCGGGATCGGGGCAGTGCTAAAGTCTTCCCACTTCAAATGCCTTCTTGGCCTACAACGATTCCTCCTCTTTCTCTCCCACCCGAGCTGGAAAATCGACATTGATGGATCACGATGAACCGAGATCTAAATTTGCATTAGTTGAAACAAGTAATTAAATTTACACTAGTTGTTAATCTCAATTCTATTCTACTACTGTATGAAGATTTTGTTTATGAATTATTAGCAAGTGCTTCATCAATTTACAATAAAGAAGTTAATTTCTTGTATGTACGTTGAAATTTTTTATCCGAACAATCCGAAAAAAAAAATCACAAAATCAAATAAAAGAAACTTAATTTCACAAAAGAAATTAATTGGATTTGACACTTGTTTATGTGATGTCAAATAAAACCACAACAATCATTATTTTATATGTAAAACAAAATATAATATTTAAAAAAAAAAACTTGGTCATACAAAATAAATAATTGGTCATTTTTCTTTTTTCTGTTTTCGGGCACGAAATTTCATACTAATCTCTCGAGATAATGTCAGATCAGATCATCATCTCCAAAAGAAGTCTTGGACAGATTCTTGCCATGAAAGCACAAGTATGAGCATCACCAAAACCCCACCAAGTCCCCAAGAGGAGCTCCCAATTCTAAGCACCCATGAAGGATCTGAGGATGGAACCATAGAAGAACCTCCATAGCCACAAGCTCCTCTTTGCATGGTAGAAGATGAAGAAGAAGTGGTTCTTATAGCAATAATGAGTCCAACAAGAACCATGGGAAGAACAAAACCAGAGCTCATCCATGAATCATAGTGGCGCCGCGACCGATGATGTTGATGATGATGGTGATCATTTTTGCGAGTAGCATACAAAGGTGATAGCACTATTGCAGAAACTAGAGCCAACACCATGGCTAGGGCTCTAGGAGATGAGTGTTGGTGGCCAATTGTGTGAGAATATGTAGCCATTGGTGTGTGTTTGGGCTCTTTGTTTTGTGTATAGAAATGGTGTATAGTTTTGGGGATTTTTATAGCAAGTTAGAGATGGAAGTGGTGAAGGAATCTAGGTGGAAAGTTTGTAATTTTGATGAGAAAAGTGATGAACAAACCGGCCAAAAAGTGGCAAAAGATATAGAATGATGGGCCAAATTGTTGGAAAGGTGAAAAAAAAGTGGGAGTTGGGAAGCTTTGGAGGTAAGGTATCTACTCAATTTTTAAAATAGGACCCTAGGACTTGGCATTGGACCAAAATTCGACCGAAAATTCGAGATATCGGAAACCGAATCTATTATGGTTGGTCTAAATCATACTCGTTCAAATTATGCATTTTGTATGTAAAATCAGCAATCGGCACCTTTTTTCAATCATGATGGGTTCAAGTTAAATCTTATACATTATTCTCCTTAAAAGAATCAACAAAACCATTAAACACGTGGGTCAACTGGTAAGGAATTGTTTCAGTTTAATTTGAGATCCCGAGTTTGAATCTAAAGAAATGCAGTTTGCGGTCCGTTCAGAAACCTCGTAGTTTAGACGCGAAAAAGAAAAGTATCAACAACATTATTCAACTTAAATCTTCACTATAGATCAATTAGTAGCGTCTTCTTTTTTTCATTACCCCACAATTTATACAATCCACAAGAAAAAAAGGAAAAATAAAAATTAACTCTCACATTTTTTCACATCCACAACCTTCCATAGGGAACAAAACGACACCGCTTGACCTTTCCACCAAAAGCTCACAGACCCATCTTTCTCCTCCATCTTCATCTCCCAATTCCCATCGTATTTTCTGAGCAAAGCTCGAGCTCCATCCATGGCGTCTTCTCCAAACCCTACTCCCACGAACCCACACCCTCTCATTCTCTCCCCCCACTTCTCCTTCCCCTCGTTCATCTCTCCCCTA
>JAYMTA010000051.1:0-51342 GCA_036897625.1 Pelargonium cotyledonis
CGCCTTGGCCGGCGAAAACGAGGCTCTGCGCCGTCGTACTCTGTGGCCGTGGATGAGGTTTTTTTTGTTCACTTAGAGGTAAAACGGTCTTTTCTCAAAAAATTAGCTAAACTAACAGACAAAATCTAGAAAACCAAACTCGAATAGTTACGTGTTATTTAAAAAAGTTTTAAGTACTTAAGTGAAATAAGTGATAGCCACGTAGTATTTATCTGCTATTTATTTTTTTTTTTTATATAAATATGTGTTCTTGTTGTAATAAAATTCAATAGTTGAAATCAACTTTATGTTAGAGTATTGTTGGAATAAATATTTGAGAATGACAAAAAACACTTAATAATAAGAGAAAAATAATTTGGACCACATTCAACAAAATATTAGTGAACATCAACCTCTTATAATATTTCAAAGAAAAATATTAAAGAGTTTTTCAACAAAGTAATATTAGATATTACTACTTCGTATGTTTTAAAATAATTGTCGCTATTTTACCGCAACTGACTATTCAATAGCCCGAACATTACACATTTTAGTACATAGAGTCAGTCGTAGAGGGTGGGGAGAAATACCAACATTGATCATCGTGAATTTGTCGGGTAAAGTTCGCAAATGAGCCAATGGCCCACAAACAATTATTTATAGTAACAAGTATGGACCAACAAATTAAAAGGTAACATTATGAACATGCATGCATACATTTTTAACCCAAATCGTTTAAGCATGATTTTAGTGCACAATCTTTTCACTTGCAAAATATTTCGCAAATTGTTACTAACCAACGTAATAATATTGCATGGGCAAAAAAAAAAGTCCAAGAAAACACACGAATTCGTTTCAAAATAATTGTTTAAACTACAAAGTAGCTTAGTTGAAGTATTGATATTAACTTTTTTTTATAAAATACTATAACACATATTTGCTCGTCTCATTTAGACGTTGGTCTGAAGCAAATAAACAAAGACCCAATATACATTCGGCGTTTTGGACCAAAAACCACAAACTCTCAAAGCTCGATCCACAATTTTATAGGCTTGAGTAGTATAAAATAAACTCGGTTATTCTTTGTCAATCCCGACGAATCAACAAATTTCAAATGTAATATTTCTAACAAACATTCGCACTCCTCGTGAGTAAAGTTTATCATACGTATTCTTAACTGGTTCCGACCTAAAAAAAAAAAAAACTCAATTTGAAACTCCAATTGCATTGTAATCCAACCTACTATATAGTATATGTAGCATGAAAAAAGTTGCAACATGTGCAATGTGACATTGGAATTGATACTATGACGTGGACAGGAACTGGTAGCCACTGGCGAGGAAGTGGAGAAACGACGAAGAAGATGAACATCATAAAGCTATGAAAACGACTCGTCGTTTGGACATGACCCGTACGGAGGGGGCAATTATGGTAAAGGCGGCTGTACACTGTCCCCAATATTAACGTTTTTATCAGACGGAGCCATTTAACGACACTGTTTCTGTATTTACACTATTGCCACTCATGTCCATGGGCCCGGTAAGTGAAAAGACGAAAAGGCCCCTACGACAAGGAATATAAATGAACATATTTGAATTTTCCCATTTCGATATCGTGTTTGAAAACTCAACATGTTTAACAGACGTGTTATGACCGCGTTATGTTTTTAAGAAACACAGACACTTAACTAAACGAGTTGTGACCAGGGACGGATCCACTTGGAGAGGTTCAGGAGAAACTGTCCCCACACAGAAAAATTATTCTAATAAATTCTTGTATTTATTCATTAAAACTTTGTTATTTGTCTATATTATTTGATCAATTTTAACTTTTGCCTCCCCACAAGATTTTTATTTTTTGTCATAATAGTTTGATGAAAAAATTATTCTTATACTTTGCCTCCGCAAAATAAAACTTTTGGATCCGTCCATGGTTGTGACATGAATACTTAAGATTTTAGTAGTAAATTAATTATATTATCATGGCAAACGTGGCGTGTCATGCCAAACATATTAATTATATGATGCAAAATATGTTGGGTTGCGTTCGCATCAATCATGTGGTGTCAACCCAACTTATTTAGTTATCGTGTTGTATGTGTAATGTTCGTGTTTTGTGTTCATAAATATGTCATATATACGTATACAACGTGATTATTATAACACAATTTGTTCGTGTTAGGTCGTGCGAGACACCATAAACCTATAGATACAAACAAAACACGCAATGATAAATTGTCAGCTGTTGAGTCACTGGTAGAATCACATTGAACTATGAAGTATTCGGACCAAATACAATTCACTACAAATTAAGAGCACAATTTATAATGGTTTAAAAAAAAGAAAAAAAGAATATAAAAAAGCACAATTTAAAGTAATTATTGATGATATTCGATTTTTAGCATTACAATTTCGTTGTATTGAGTTTGTATTTGCTGTTAGATCTGTAAATCAGATGACTCATCGGCTTGCGAGGTAATCTGTTTCTTTGACAGGTCATATTAGTTGGATCAGGTCCGACCGACATTTTAGTTGTTTTATGTGCTGGTTTAAGCCAATAAAGTACTACTCATTTCCTTTAAAAAAAAAAAAAATCAATGAAAAATAATTCCCCGAAAACATTCGCGCCAAAATTGCGGATCGAAGACCGATTGGGCGCGCAGAGTATAAATATACTCGTAACAGCCCAATTTTCAGTTTCTACTCTCTCTCTCTCTCCTAGCCAGTCTTCGAGATGCAGAGCTTTGCTTCTCTTTGCTCATCTCCTTCCTTACTTCTCGATCCTCATTTTCCTCCTCTCATGGCGGTTTCGCCGCTTGATCCGACATATATATATGCTTCAAAAGAGATCTACGAAGAAAAGCTCGCCACTATCCGTTAAAATCAGCGGAGAGGTAAATGACTGACTAGATCTCTCATTTCTGCATGAATTTTCAAATTCTGAAACAGCTTAGGAAATTTGAGGCGTTGCTTGTGTTTCAGATTCGCGATGAAATTTAAATTCAGAATTGCAGTTTGAAGAAATTTGAACTATCTTATGAGTTTTAATTATTTGAAATGTTTAATAGTCTCATTTCCTGTGATTGTATTTGCAAAATATAGTATAAAATAGTCATTATCTTCTATTACCGCTTTGAATCCTCAAATTCAGAATCTGCTTTGGTATAGTTTTGCGTTTGCTTGTGCTTTAGGTTCACGAGTAAATTGAAATTCGCAATTGCAGCTTTGAAGAAATTGAACTATCTTTTGATTTGTAGTTGTTTGAAATGTTGAATAATCTCATTTCTGGTGAGTGGATCTGAAGAAAATAGTGTATAATGGAGATAAAATTGAGTCAAACTAGTGCTTCGGTTAATGATAAAACAGCTGTTATATACTATTTCTGTTTTGAGTTTCTGAATTCTGAATCTGCTTTGGTATTGTTTTGTGTTGCTTGTGTTATATACATGTGTGGAAGTTGAAATTAGCAATTGCAGTTTTGAAGAGATCGAACTATCTTTTGATTTGTAGTTTTTGGAAATGTTGAATAGTCTGGTTTCCAGAGCTTGTGTTTGCTTGTATACAATGGAGAGAAAATAAAGGTCAACCTAGTGCTATGGTTAATGATAAATTAGATATTGTTAACGATTTCTGAATCTGCTTTTGGCATTGCTTTGTGTTACTTGTGTTTTAGAGTCGCTTGTAAATTGAAATTCTCAATTGCAGTTTAAAGAAATTGAACATTCTTTTTATATTGAATCGATTGAGTAGTCTCATTTCATGTGACTATATTTGCAGAAAATAGTATATTATGGAGGGAAAACTCAAAAGCATTTAGTTGAACTATTGGTTTGGTTAGTGTTAAAACTATTATGTACTATATCTGCTTTGAATTTTCAAATTCTGAATCCGTTTTGAAATTGTTCTGTTCAGTGTTTTAGATTCATGTGGAAATTGAATTCTTCAATTGTAGTTTTGATTTTGAATTGAGATACTGAATAGGTTAATTTTCAGTTAACTGCAGACAATAGTATGGAATTTACATCTAAATTGAGAAACTCTTAGCATTGATTCATTGCATTTCATAGAAGAACACTTAAACCAAAGGACAAACCACAAATATCTCATTTCTCTTTGAGTTTCCAAATTCTGATTCTGCTTTGGTATTGTTTCGTGTTACTTGTGTTATGGATTTACGTAGAAACTGAATTCGTCTATTGCAGTTTTGATTTTGAATTGAGACATTGAGTAGCTTATTTTCCAGTTAATTGCAGATAGTAGCTTGCAATTCAAAATCTCAAGAGAGAAATTCAAAACGTCGGTTCATTGCATTTCATAGGAGAGCACTGTAATGGATGTGAATACTATAGCTATTTACTTAGGTTTTCTGTTTGTGTGGAATTATATATATATTATCAAAATCCATAGATGTCATTTTGCTTGGAATTATTATTATGAAAATCCATGTAAGTCATTTTCAAAAGAATGTGTTATGCATGTCATTTCAAGAAGCTTAGCAATAGACAAAGAGACTCCATCACATTGTTCAACTGAATGGAGAGTGTATTTGGAGTGGAGTAATTCATAGCGCGAGAACAACTGATAAATATAAATTAAAGAAAAACTGGTGTTATGTGCAAAACCTTCAATGTAAACTTTTTTTCTTCCCATAATTGGATTTGGATCCTCATTGCAAGTTTTCTATTCAGATATAACTGACAGACTCACTGTTTAACCAGGCTCATCTGCATGTTTATTTCTTCATTTAATGTAAATTTGTTTTGCAGGTTTGGAAAGAAACTGTTTCGCATAATGTTTCTCGGGAGGTCTCAACCAACAGCCTTTAAATCTTCCGGCATGCGAAATAGGGGCAAGGATTTATAGGTATAATCTCCTGTTTTATGTTAAAATTTGTTATACCACGCAGGATTCATAGAACTCTATATTCGCATTGAGGCTGTGCAAAACAAGTTCTTATTACACATTAGTTGGTTACATCACTAAAAACAGCAACATGATCTTGTGCCCAAAGGTTTCATGTTCCATTGACATCGAAGCTCTGTAAAACACGCTATATGGCAACTTGTTTTGCATTAGTAATTAGCTACTTCCTTGGAACACAACATAATCCGGTTCCAGAAGGTTCCATATGTTACATTTTATCCTGTCATGGCTGTTTGCGGAACTAAAACATGAAAATGGTTTCTTCTAAATGAGCTCATTAATTACATAGGAAAAAAGGCTTTATTGATCTTGGTGAAGTATTTTTCTACTAGCCATGGAAGGTCCATGAACTACTTTCAGACGTAGAAAACATTACAGAAGAGAGCTGATATCATTCGCTATGTTCTTTGCATCTGCATTTATCCCATACAATCCTTTTCTTGACAGTCCAATGCAGTATAGACCGTTTTTCCCTTTCCAGTGATTTGGGTAACTTTTCTTTGGAATCCCATCGTCCCCCAAAAGTCTGTCATCACCCTTTTCCTGTTTAAGACAAGATCAGATTATTAGTTTATCAGAACCTTTTTCTGCTAATATTTGCCGAAGTTTTTATCTTCTTGGAAGTTTTTTTCACCTTAAGCCACTCATTTGATGCTCTCTTGAAGCCAGTTGCAAAGACTATGGAGTCAAATGGATGCGACTTGCCGTTTTGGAACAGCACTTTGTTGCCGCTTATGCTCATTATCGCCGGCAAAACCTGGTATGTACAATAACCATTCATCGATCAATTACCAGCTTTAGTTTTTAGTTGATTTGGTTTTGATATACGTTTATCAGAAATGGTTTTAGTGTTCGAATTCTGAGCATTACCCCCTCTCTCAAGTCACAATTAGATTTAACGTCTTATCCATCTCTTTTCAGTTCACGTGCGAAGCGTTAAAGGTTCGCACGTGATGGGTCATCAACTATTAGTTGAAGTTGAGTTGGTCCTCCAATAATTAAGAGCACATTTTAGCGTGAAATCTAGAGGTTCTCTACAAGTAATTAGTTTCCAAAATGAGTAAGAGAAACTCCGTTTTAGAGTTACTATAGTTATTCACCTTGAAGTTTTGGTCCAATATATGATCAACTTACATTATTAGAACAAGTATGAAATCTAGAGACTGTTTTATAACTTATAGTGTCTAGGAGATTTTGGATAAAAAATATTTACAGAGAAGCTCCATTTCAAGTTGAGATTATCTATTTATCAAACCATTTTAATTGATCGTTCCTATGCATTTTCCACTTAACATGCGGTGAAGTACTTAGTCATCGACTTGCAAACTAACCGCCAAGTGCGTGGATAACTGACATAGAGTTGTTCTGGCTTAACTTGAGATATCGAGTTCGAGTCTCATGAATTACAATTGTGTTAAAACTTAATAGGGAGAAGTAGTTAGTCATCAACTTCTTGACTAACCATCAAGCGAGTGGATCAACTGACATGTAGTCGTTCCAAGTTTTCCCAATCATTTTTTCGTGTAATTCATGTTATTTTTTAACCTAAACTATAAATTTAAAAAAACTAACCAACTAAGAGTGGATTAGTAGTAGAATCATTTTTACGTCTTACCTGAATCTTGCCGGACTTGATGCGTTTGCACGTCCCGACATCAATCACCGGGTACTTACCATACTTATCTTTCAGAAAGAAAGCTCCTCCTTCCTTAGGCCTCTTAATCCCATATTTGCTAAGGTCTCCAAAAACCATATTGCTTGCCATTTTCATCAATGAGTCCACAATCCCAACTGGAATATACTTCAACATAACTAAAGCCAAGTGTACCATCCCTCTTGACAAAATATGAAACTACATTCAACATCCAAACATAGATTAAGTTTGAATATAAACCCCATTATCTCTCAACAATGAAAAGTGTCATAATCAATAGTGAAAATGCGAATCTGCTTAGTAAACTTATGGTTTAAACAAAAAAAAGTGTCATAATCAAATTCTTTGAACTACCACACATTTAATTATTTAAAGGATGCAGATTGAAGATGAACTCAAATTGTTTACCATCAAAATATAGAAATAATGAGATTGCAATTGTTTAGTCATTGACTTTTTGAAACTTTTGAACTTAGACTTACGTACAATTAATCACTAATAAGTAATAACCGCATACAATATGTATCATCCTCCAAATTTAAAAAAACAGCTAGAAGAAGTCAAACATATAATAATTGCAGGCAGTCCCTATCTTTTTAGTGGCCCTATACTAAAATAAAAAGATAATGATTATAAATTCATAACTAACTTTTAATTGGTTGGGCTTGCCGACTCTCATTTGTGACTCTCAATAATCACAATATGTTCCATTCACTTGTTCTTAAAAGTCACAATCTATTACTTAACATTTATGAACTGAATCAACCTAAATAATTAATGTGTGTAGCGTTTTAAATAGTATACAACTACTAGAAAACCCGAACCTCCTCGAATAAAGGTTTTGTAGAGTTGAACATCTTATGCTAATCTATGAACAAAAAAAACTTATAGAACGTGGACTTTTGACGCTCAAATATTGTTTAACTAGTGTACATCTCAATATATTGCACGAACACAATGAATTATAAAATTTAAAATTTTACACATGTGCGTCACATCAAATATTTTTTGAATTATTTATCTTCATTTGAACTTTTACGACAACAAAGTTAACCGAGTGTTAAGTTTAACTAATGCGAGGAACTATTTGACCTAAAAATTAAAAATTGAAGGATCTAAATAATTTTCTTCAAAATCTAGATATTAATTGTGATATTTGGAGTGGTCAGGAACCTAAAATTTTAATCCTAAGAAAATCATATACCTAAATTTTTATTAATTGGAAAATACTAATGAAGTAATGAGGATTTGTGATATGTAGGTATCTCTACATACTTTATGACTTGTGATAACTTCACTCACACTATTCACTAACGACTTAAATTAATTGTTCATTAAGGACTTAAATTAATTTCAAAGCAATTAATATAATAGTCTCAATCGAATTAAACATAGTCGAAATATGCATGAAAAGTCAGAATAATTTATTACCGGACTCCGGACAACAATGGAGGTTTTGGCACCATGGTTGCACAGGTCAAGTGCAATTTCCATGCCGGAATTGCCAGACCCAACAACCAGAACGTTCATGTCTTTAAACTCCTTCCCTGACCTGAACTGAGTCGAGTGAAGAATCCGTCCCGGAAATGTCCTCAACCCATCAAGTTCTGGCGTAAACGGGTTCCCCGTTTCGCCGGAAGCCACCACCAAGAACCTCCCGGAGTACTCCTCTTTCTCGCTGGAGCTCAGGTTCTTGGCTTTCACAATCCATTTCCTATTGGATTCGTTGAACTCTGCGGATTCCACTGATCTCCGGTACACCGGAGAAATCTTGAAATGGGAGGTGTAGTGATCCAAGTAGTGGACGAATTGGTCCTTGGGGATGTATTTGGGAGCAGAGGAAGGGAATGGCATGTGAGGAAGCTCACAGAAATGGTTGGCTAAGTGAAGGTGGAGACGATCGTAGGCGAATTTCTTCCAAAGAGAAGCAGAGCAATCTTCTCGTTCGAGCACGATGTTCGGGATGGATTTGAGGTTGAGGCAGGCAGATAAAGCCAGGCCGGATGGGCCGGCTCCAACTATGATCACCGGTGAGTCTTGCATTGATCTCTCTGTTTTTGGCGCAGAGGAAACTAAAAAAACAGGGGAGGTTGGATTTGAAAACAGAGGAGGGTCGAGTAGGTATATATAGAGGGTGCAGGGGTAAATGTGTAACTCCTGTAAAAACACAAAACCGCAACTCTTAGGAAGTAGAGTTGATAATTTATGTTTCGGATACCAGTTGAAAACAATTAATCCAACACGAATAAATTGTAGATTCGTATAAATTTCTCAAAAATTTAATTAAGTGAGTTTTAGGTACACATAAATTCAACTTTTAATTGCTATATCTAGTATTATGTTGTTCACAAATGAACTAATTTTAAAGAGAGTGAATTCTTTTTAAAAGTAAAAATCTTATTTACTTTCACGAAAAAAAACATAGATATATGGGAACTTGACAAGTTGGTAATTTGAAAGCAATCAAATGGGTAAATAGTTTTAGGAGATTGTTATTGACATTACATTAATTTTCATTTGACATTTCCTTTTAATACTAATAATTACTAATATTAAATCTGGGAGTTGATCCACCCATGTACCGCCCATACGTGTATCTTGCATGTATGGTAGATGTCATGCACTTATTAGATAAACTGAGTTTAACACTTTTCTATTTAGAGCTGACCCATTTTTTTTAAAATGGGTTTGTTCATCACTCATGGGATTGGTAAAATATCTTTAACCTGATACATGTAAAATACATATATCAGACAATACATGTATTAGACAGTGCATGTATTAGATAATATTGTATAATACATGTAAAGTATATGTATCACACAAATTCATGAGAGAATCATTTCTTTTATTATATTTTCTCTTTTAAGATGAGTACATCTATCAGATATTACATGAGAGTCATGTACCTTATTATAATTTCTCTTTTAAGATGAGTACATTAGTACATGTATCAGACATTACATGATAGAGTCATTTCCCTTGTAATAATTTCTCTTTTAAGATGAGTACGTGTATGAGACATTACATAAGAGAGTCATTTCTCCTATAATAATTTCTCTCTTAAATTTGAGTTTAAAACTTACTCTATAAAATACTAAGCTAGGTCCTCGTTATCTTTGTTAGGCCGGGAAGTGTGGCTGGAAATCAACTTATCTTTATTAGCTGATGATTTTATTCAATAAAATATTCACCATGTTTGAGTTTTAAATAAATAAATAAATAACAGGTGCTAAAATTTGCTTTTGACAGTACCTTAGGTAGATAGTTCTTTTACCGGTGGTTCATTTTTCTCAATTTCATTTAACATGATTTCTGCTTTTGAAATTTTGATGTAGAATGAGATGACATACATAATATAGTTTATCTTTTATTCAACCGTCCTAACTAGATAGAATGTTAATTCAGATACATAAATTTTTGGCCTATTCCAATCCCATTAGATAGAATAGAAGAAAAAAATTAGAAATTGTGAAAGATACCATCAATACATTAATTTTGTTCACTTTTCTATCACTCGGCAGATTAGCATGAAAGTTAGTGAGATTATTTCTTACTATGGTTTGAGAAAAGGAAAGAAAATGAAATAGTCACCAATTTGGAATTATTTATTCAAACATCAACATAAGATGTTTACTAATCTTGAATTTTTATTATAATTGAGCAAGAGATAGCCAAGAGATACGATTGGAGACCCATAACTTCATATGTTTATTATTTTATTAATTGAATAAAATAGTAGGAAAAGAGATATAAAAGAACATTCATACAAAAGGGTATAGGGATCATGTATTGAGTGGGCTGTAGTTGAGGCTAAGGCCCATTAATATAAGGGCCAACTAAGATGGGCTCTTTACAGGTAATATGGGCCTTTTGGCCCATTTACTAATTCAGGAAAGTTCGAGTGGAATTATATTATGAAAATCCATATCAGTCATTTTCGAAAGATTGTGTCTATGCCTGTCATTTCAAGAAGTTTAGCAATGAACATAGAGACCCCATAACATTGTTCAACTGAATGGGGAGTATATTTAGAGTGGAGACATATTATCCATAGCGCAAGAACACCTGATATAAATAAATTAAAGAAAATCTGGTGTTATGTGCCAAACCTTCAACATAAACTTTTTTTCTTCCCATTATTCCATTTCATCCTCATTGCAAGTTTGTTATTCCGATATAGCTGACAGACTAACTGTTTAACCAGGCTCATCTGCGTGTTTATTTCTCTATTTAATTTAAATTTGTTTTGCAGGTTTGGAAAGAAACTGTTTCGCATGATAAGTTTCTCAGGAGGTCTCAACCAACAGCCTTTAAATCTTCCGGCACGCGAAAAAGGGACAGGAAAGATTTACAGGTATAATCTCCTGCATTCAGTTTTTGGTTAAAAGTCTATATTGGCATCGAGGCCGTGCAAAACAAGTTATATGGCATACTTATTTCACAGTAGTTGGCTACATCACTAAAAAAACAACATGATCTTGTGCTCGAAGGTTTCATGTTACATTGACATTGAATATCTGTAAAACACGTTTATATGGCATACTTATTTTACATTAGTAAAGCTACTTCACCGAAGCACAACATTATCTGGTTCCAGAAGGTTTCATATTGACATATTATCCTGATATGGCTGTTTGCGGAAATAAAACATGAAAATGGTATCTCTAGTTGAGCTAATTACGTAGCTGTCAAATCTTACAGAAACGAGCTGATATCATTTGCTATGTTCTTTGCTTCTGCATTTATCCCGTACAACCCTCTTCTTGACAGTCCAATGCAGTATAGACCGTTTTCCCCTTTCCAGTGATTCGGGAAACTTTTCTTTGCAATCCCATAGTCCCCCAAAAGACTGTCATCGCCCTTTGCCTGTTTAAGAGAAGATCAGATTATTAGTTTATCAGTACCTAAGTTTTTATCTTCTTGGAAGTTTTTTTTTTTCACCTTAAGCCACTTATTTGATGCTCTCTTGAAGCCAGTTGCAAAGATGATGGAGTCAAACGGATGCGACTTGCCGTTTTGGAACAGCACTTCGTTGCCGCTTATGCTTGTTATCGCCGGCAAAACCTGGTATGTACAATTACTACATCCATCAATTATCAGCTTAAGTTTTTAGTTGATTTGGTTTTTCTAGGAAATGGTCTTGGTGTTCAAATTCAGAGCATTACCCTCTCTCTTAAGTCACAATTAGATTTAACATTTTATCTATCTCTCTTCGGTTCACGTGTGAAGCCTTAAAGGCTTGCACGTGATTGGTCTTCGACTTCTTGACTAACCACCAAGCGGGTGGATCAACTGACACAAAGTTGTTCCCGGTTTCCCCAACCAGGCAAACATTTTGTTTAATCTAAACTACTAATTCCAAAAACCAAACAACTAATTAAGAGTGGATTGGTAAGATTAGTCGTAGCATCATTTTTACGTCTTACCTGAATCTCGCCGGACTTGATTCGTTTGCACGTTCCGACATCAAACTCTGGGTACTTACCATACATATCTTTCAAAAAGAAAGCTCTTTCCTTTGGCCTCTTAATCCCATATTCGCTAAGGTCTCCATAAACCATATTGCTTAGCATTTTCATCAGTGAGTCCACAATCCCAATTGGAATATACTTCAGCATAACTAATGCCAAGTGTAACATCCCTCTTGACAAAACATGAAACTACATGCAAACATAGGTTAAGTTTGAATATAAACTCAAACATTATCTCTCGACAATGGGAGTTTCAAAATCGAATTCTGAGAGATTAAAGATTAATTTAAATTGTTTAACATCAAAATATAGAAATAATAAGATTGTGATTGTTGAGGTGTTGACTTTTTTCTTAAAAAACTTTTGAACAAAGACCTCATACAATCATTTTAGGGCCCTAGAGCCCTAGACTAAACTAAAATATCATGATTTTCTTTTTCCGAACTAACTTTTGATTGGTTTTGCTCGCTGACTTTGATTTGTGACTCTCAACAATGACGGTTTGTTCGTCGACGTCTCCATTCACTTGTTATGTTTTATTTTTATTTTTTTCTGGTTTTTATGTTCTTTGTTTCTTAGAAGTGACTCCTAAAAGTCACAATCTAATACTTGATATTTTTTCCTTGAGAATTGTATCGATGTATATAACTAATGTGTGCTGCGTTTTAAATAGTATACAACTACTACAAAATTCGGTCCTCCTCAATTAAAGACCTTATATAGTTGAATATCTTACACATGCTAATCTACGGTCTAAAATAACTTCAAAACATGAATTTCTATTGCTGAGAGGTTGTTTAATTAATGTATAGTTGAACATCTTGCACATGCATAATTAATTATAAAATTTGAAAAACGTCACATCAAATATTTATTTTCATGTAAATTTTTTGTCAACAAAGTTCCGACCATTCTTACATTGTCATTTAAAATTTTATAATTTCTCAAATATTATATTTACATTTAAAATACAAAATTTAAATGATGAATTTCAAATCAAAACTATGTTTCCAAACTCAAACTTAAAACAATTAATTTAACAGTCTCAATCAAATTAAACACAGTCTATATATGCATGAAAATTCAGAATAATTTGTTACCGGACTCCGGACAACGATGGAGGTTTTGGCACCATGGTTGCACAGGTCAAGTGCAATTTCCATGCCGGAATTGCCAGACCCAACAACCAAAACGTTCATGTCCTTAAACTCCTTCCCTGACCTGAACTGAGTCTAGTGAAGAATCCATCCCGGAAATGTCCTCAACCCTTCCACCACCAAGCACCTCCGGAGTACTCCTCTGTCTCGCTGGAGCTCAGATTCTTGGCTTTCACAATCCATTTCTTAGTGGATTCGTTGAACTCTGCGGATTCCACTAATCTCCGGTACACAGGAGAAATCTTGAAATGGGAGGTGTAGTGATCCAAGTAGTGGACGAATTGGTCCTTGGAGATGTATTTGGGGGCAGAGGAAGGGAATGGGATGTGAGGAAGCTCACAGAAATGGTTGGCTAAGTGAAGGTGGAGATGATCGTAGGCGAATTTCTTCCACAGAGAAGCATAGCAATCTTCTCGTTCGAGCACGATGTTCGGGATGGATTTGAGGTTGAGGCAGGCAGATAAGGCCAGGCCGGATGGGCCGGCTCCAACAATGATCACCGGTGAGTCTTGCATTGATCTCTCTGTTTTTGGTGCAGAGGAAACAAAAAACTGGGGAGGTTGGATTTGAAAACAGAGGAGGGTAGAGTGGGTATATATATAGAGGGTGCAGGGGTAGAAGTGTAACTCCCGTAAAAACACAATACCCCAACTCTTCTTTGATCTAATTTTTATTAGATAATGATTTTTTTAGGTATTAAATATGAGTTTTCTAAGTGAATTCGTACTATTGGCGGTTTGACACCTTTAAGCTTTTTTACTAGGCATAGACTAATTCTATTTGAGACTTAGTCGCAGTTAAAGCTTCTCACCTCTCCCCATGTGTGTGTTGAGTGGGGATCGAACGCAAGCGCTTTTTTCACTCACGCAGTCTGTGTTGCCAACTGCACCACAACCCGTGGGTTATTACATAATGATTTGATTTAATAATATATTCACTGTGTTTGAGTTTTTAAAGAGAAAAATGAAAAAGAAAAAAAAAACAGGTGCTAAAAATTGCTCTTGACATTACCTTAGGTAGATCTTTTGTTGGTGGTTCATTTTTTTTCAATTTCATTTAGCATGATTTTGCTTAACTAGATAGAATATTAATTTAGATACATGCATTTTTGGCCTATTCGAGTCCCATTAAATAGAATAGAAGAAAAATTTAGAGATTGGGGAACATACCATCAATTGTATTAATTAGCCAATTAGACTTTCATTTCAGCCAAAGATAATGCAAAAATATTGTAGTATCCTTTATGTGTTTTGAGGATAGATAGTCAACTATTAAATTCTAATTAATTGACACCAACCAAAATGTTTAGGTTTGATTATAACACAGACCTAATGAAGCAATCGATGTTGTGGTCTGAACATAGACCACACCCTCAACGTAAACTGGATTTTTTTCAGGTAGAGACAACTCCGCCTAACTTATTCACAAAGCGGAGCACAATCTAGAGATCCCTACTAGGTCACTCTTAGGTTCTCATTCCTACATTTCATGTCACTTCTAATTTCTTGTAGAACATGCATCTATCCTCCACACGGAAATAAAAATGTTGGTGAAAGCTATTATTGCACATTATTTATTAAAAATTCAGTCTAACTTTGTTGTGAGAGAAATTTTATTAGTCACTTGAATTTTGTTCACTTTTTCATTACTTTAACAAATTCATTACTAATAGATGACTCAAAGTGACTCAAACCGTGGTCTCTATGCTCTCTCTCGATAGAGTAGCATTTTAGGGTTTTCAGTTTTAGGCTTTAGTTTTTAGTTTTGTGGGTGTCGGTGGCAGGTTCTGGATCGGCGAGAGAGGGAAGCAGTCGGACAGTAAGTTTCGATAGACGGAGGCACAGTTGTGGGAGTTGGGCGGCGGCGGAAGTAGGCGTTCGAAGGGGACACATGTTCAGGGTGCAGATTCTGTGTTGTGTACGTGCAGCGAGAATGTGACGACGGCAGGTTTGAAGTTTATTTTCGGTGAAACGAAGTGCGATCATGGCGGAGGATGTGCATCTCCACGGATAGTTTATGGGTTACATCGATTAGGTTTTGTTTTGATTTGTTCGATTTCTACTTTATTAGTTCCCTCTAGTTTAGGTCTAGTGTTATATGCTTGGTTTGGCTTAGTTGTTGATTTACTGGTTAGATTTATTGTAGGGGTGATGAGAGTTGGTTCTGAATTAGCCTTTTTGAGTCTCCTCTTAGGACTCAGAATGTCAGAGTTGGATTTGCTAATTTGGATTTGGTTTTTGGTGTCTGGTTATGTGTTGTTCGATTTGGTGCCTTTGGCAGTTATTGAGACTAGTGGTGTCTCTACAGGTTTGGAAATCAGAGATGTACGGCTAGGGTTTGCTTTGGTTTATACGTCCAAATCTGGTTTTGTTGAGCACGTTAAGTTACCTGATATATTCAATATTTGATTAATAAAATCGTTTCCATTTAAAAAAAAAATTCATTACTATTTTTGAAACTATAAAAAAATGAACTAAATATTACACAAATGCAACTAAAATGAATTAATAATATTTTTTTTGTTTTAAGATTTCGTGGCACATAATCCGTGGCACATAATTTCAACTAGTGAATAAGAGATAGGATTGAAAAATTATAACAATTACTCCATCCGTTTTAAAATGAGTGTCTTGTTTCCATTTTTTGCAAAAATTAAGAATTACAAAATAATTTAGTGTGTTTTCAATATAACCTCCACTTTTCCCATGTGCACTCCATGTGCAGATTTGCCCATGTGCATAAGTGATAGATATGGGAAGGACACTAATATAATAACATAAAAATAAAAACAAGACACCCATTTTGGAACAAAAAAATTAGACAAACAAGACACTTATTTTGGGACGGAGGGCGTAATATACATAACTTTATATGTATATTAATTGTATTTATTGACTAAAATACTAGGAAAAAATATCCTCATTCCGTCCCAAAATAAGTGTCTTGTTTCTATTTTTTGCAAAAATTAAGAATTACAAAATAGTTTAGTGTGTTTCCAATATAACCATCACTTTCCCACCTCCACCTCATGTGCAGATCTTTCTATATGCTTAAGTGATAAGAGTAATATGGAAAAAACAATAATATAATAATTTAAAAATATAAACAAGACACTTATTTTGAGACAAGAAATTTAGACAAACAGGACACTCATTTTGAGACGGAGGGAGTATAAAAGAACGTTAATGTATACTGAATGGGCTGAAGTTGAGGCTAAGGCCCATTAGAATAAGGGCCAATTATGATGGGCTCGTTACAGGTAACATGGGCCTGTATGGCCCATTTACTAATTCAGGAAAGTTTTAATATAGAGGACTAGAGAAGTGTGATATTTATCGGGAAGCTTTTTTCCAATACTCGCCGACAATAACTAATTTTCAATATAGCGTTTGAAAACTAAAATTTTCCAATTCTTTCTACTAACTATTCATTTTGTGTCGTATTGGTACTCGAATTTTTAATTTTATTCGATCTTCAAATTATTCATAATATTACAGTTTGCTCTATGCTCTTTTGTTTCAAGTTGGCCCTATTTATAATGATGTTGTCAAATCAAGCTCAAACGATAATTTTTAAAAAATTGTTTTTGTTAACGTAGCGTTTAAGTTAGTTTAATTTTTGATAGTGTGTGTATATACACTTAAGCTACCTACATATTCCCCATACATACATAAAAGAAAAATGGAAATACAAGGTCCAAAATTGCTAAACAAACAAATACCCCAACAGCAACAAAAGAAAAAAGGTAAAAGACACCTAATATTCATGTGCAACTCTGGAAAAATCACAGGCCTTTCTTTGTCTCTTAGCAAAACATTGCATATGGAAAGCTGTATAATGTATTATAAAAACCCACCACCACACCTTTAACCTTTTAGCCTCAATCACCAACTCATTGAAATCCTCTCTTTATATATATATAAAGAATCTAAATCAAAACTGGACCAATTATTACTGACACTAGGTCGAATTTCACTCATACTCAATTGAGTGAATTAAAGAGTTTGTAATAAGATGTCATAACCTTATTCATAGTTTTACGTGGGTTAAAATTTTGTAGGCTTTCTTGTTCTACAAATTTTTAATATATATGAGAATAAGAAATTTAAGCCAAATGTTTTATGGCTTAGGCTAAGTCAAACCAATGAACTGATGACACCTCATTAAATTTTACTCATAACCATCCAAGTAATTTTGTGGAAGCGGAGCGATCCGCCCGAATTTATGATTTTTAAATAGTGTCATCACTTTATTCGTGACTTTGTCTAAGTTAAATAAATCTTGGTTTATAATCCTCAATCCTATTTGTGTGTATATATATATATATTGAAATATTAAAAAATTAAAAAATTTGTTTGCCTCAAGTTAAGCATCTTATGACAATCAACTAAAAATCTGATCAAGCAATCACAAATTCATTGTGGTGTATGATTAATTTTTTTTTGATGTAATTCCGTTTTTTTTCATTAGTTTCACAGCCAATTAAAGTCCAAGTGTGGCTCAAATTCTTTATTCTCTTGTATGTATAACCTTTTAAATAGCCCTTCTGGTCATCATTGAGAACCCACCTCTCTCCTCAACACCATACCTTTAACCTTTTAAGCACCAACTCATTGAAAACCCATCTCTCTCTTCATCATAACATATCAAAGAGGAATTGGTATTGATTTCATTTCACCATTTAATGGCTTCATTTTGGTCACTCCCATTTCTCATCATCTTCTTCATAACCCACACCCCTTCCTCAACTCAAGCCTCCTTGTCATACAAATTCACCACCAAAATCTCAACCATCTCAGCTTCACCTGCTCTCCTCCCATCTCCATCTCCTCCTTCCCTCTCTCCAGACATCACTCCCCTATTTCCTACCCCTGGAGCTGAAGCATTTCCTCCATCTGAGTCATCACTTCCCACCATCCCCTCCACCCCCAGCCCTCCCAATCCTGATTCCATCTCTGCTCCAGGCCCTGGTTCTGCCTTTCCTCCATCTGGGTTCTTGCCAACTTCTTCTTCAGTTTCTCTAAAATCTCCATTAGGATCAGCTCTTGATTCCACATTGGTTTTGAGCTTGGTGGTGTTCTGTTTGGTGCTTCAGCTTTATGGAATTTGAGAGGCATTGATGGTGGTGGTAATCACCTCCCACCATTCCCTCCACCCCAAGGCCTCTAAATTCTTATCTTTACTCCATCTGGGTTCTTGCCATTTTCTTCTTCAGTTTCTCTTAAATCTCCATTAGGATCAGCTCTTGATTCTACATTGGTTTTGAGCTTGGTGGTGCTCTGTTTGGTGCTTCAACTTTATGGAATTTGATGGGATGAGAGGCATTGTTGGTGTTGGTGGTGGTGGTGATCACTTCCCACCATTCCCTCCACCCCAAGCCTTCCCAATTCATTTCTATTCTTTTTTTTATCAACAAGCGTACGAACAACGAGACTTGAAACCGAGACCTCCAAGAACCAAGTGAAATCAACCGCTTGTCCTCCCAATTCTGATCTTTCCTCCATCTGGGTCCTTTCCATCTTCTTCTTCAGTTTCTCTTAAATCTCCACACTAGGAGCTGTGGATTTTACATTGGTTTTGAGATTTGGTGGTTCAGCTTTATGGCATTTGATGAATGAGAGGTATTGTTGGTGGTGGTGTTTTTAGACTTTTAGTAGAGTAGTGGGTGGTGATCAGTTCCACTCCAATTTGTTTGTTTGTGGACTCTTTTTCTTCCTTTTTGTAATTCATTATGGGTATATAGTGTTGGTGTATGCTTTTGTGTCATGTTAGGTAGATCAAGTGCATGTGCATTGTGGCATTATTGAGAATTCAGATAAATTTTTTAACAATTGAGCACTCGTCAAATGGTCAATAGAAATCGAATAATTTCACTTGTTTCCAATTTTAAATTCTACGTCATTTCTTGGTGGTTTCTATTTCTGTTGCTAGTAATTCATTTTTGCAGACAATTTATGAGAAAAAATTGCCCTCCACGAACTCAAATTTTTGTTGTTTGTGATTATATTTTGATGGGCAATTTGATAATAGTTTCTCTTGTAGTATTTGACTTCTATTAGTGGTTCGGTTTGATGGACAACTGTTGAAAATTTCTCTTTACAAAGATTTGATTTTAGTCGTTAGTGATTTATTTCGATAATTTTAACAAAACTAGTTGGTGCTTTAAATTATGTTTAAACTAACAACTATTCAACACATGTTATCATTACCCTCTGAATTTTTGGTGTGATTCGTCAGATTTATAAGACAGTGTACATTTACAAATTGAGCCCAAATCTGCAGTCAACCAAAATTCAATCCAATAAACTGATCCAATTTGAATAAACTAATTTTCGGATTGGATCGGAGTGTACAAATCTGCACATTTTACACTAAGATAAAAAAAATCCGAACATCTATCGTATTGGATTTGAATTAGTTTTTATAAATCTGAACACAAACAAATCTCATCCTAATCAGAATTGTAATCTCTAATACTTTATATATCAATACAGAAGTAATCAATAATGCAAAAGAAAACACTTTTGAGAAAAGCAAATTTGATACACAGATGAAAGCATTTATTCTCAATAATCAAATTACAGAAAGTGAAGCAAAAAGCTTTGACTAAAATACTACACAATGATGTTCCAATGACTAAAGAATAACTACAAAAGAATTAAATAAAAATTCAGAGAAATTTACTTTTATGCCAACTTTAACTAAATGTACACATATAAACGTATAAGGACCTAAAACTATTAGGATTTGTAATATTAAACCGAATCGTTCAAATACGTCAAGTAGATTCGTTAATTTTTGTTGGCATGTCAAATATATACTGATGTGACAAGAATAATCAAGTGTTTGAAGTCACACGATACTCGGATGACACTGTTATCGTAAGATCACCACAAGCTGGTCACACGAGCCTCGAGTAACTTCTAGAACCTAATTTTACCTGTCGTACCAATATCAATGACACATTCAACAAAAAATAACTCAACTACTTTGCGGATTTGACCGATTGATTCTTATAGTTCACGATCCTATCTGTACCTTGACTATCAGCTGTATTTCTAAACTTTGATATTACCTAAGTATCTTTCATTTTCATAGACTCCTAAGTTTCTTTCATGCATCTTTAGAGAGCAACCACACTTTGCTGAGATTTCCCAAACTCGTTAAAGAACGTACCTAGAAATCGCTCTTTCAGTTTGCTGAATTCGAATCTATCCCATTTCTTCGAAGAATCCTTTGTAGTAGCAATAAATTGCCTCAGCTTCAAGTTCTCGTCTTTCAGCACTCCCACGGCTAAGCTCAGTTGCCTTATCACCTCCCTCTTCTCTTCGTCTTTCTCCATCAGTTGCTCCTTTTGGATCTTGTTCTCGTTTCGAAGCCTCTCTACCTCTTCCCTCAACATCTTCATAGTTTCAGACTCAGAATCATTGGTTAGTTCATGAACCTGGGTTTGATCTTGTTCGGGATCATCAACTTCAGACTCAGCAGACTTGTCATCATTATCGACGTGGATTTCATGTTCTTGTTCGGTATCCTCAACTTCAGACTCAGCGGACTCCTCGTCCTCAGAAGTATCAGAGTAGTTACTATAGGTTTGGTCTATTACGCTCATTGACCTCTCCGAATGAGATTTCTTGAAAGGAGATAGGAATCCCAGGTGAGTGAGGACACGAGTTCCCGAATCAGACTTGTGTGAATCGTATCGCTCAGCTAATGAGCGATGAGCGCGATAGAAATCTCCAACCCTGTTGATTAACTCGGGCCTTTTCTTGTAATACATCTCTGCGCGCTGGGCAAAGGAGTCTGCATCCTCCTCTATCAGTTTCAGCATCGCGCCTGTCTTTTCGTCTAGCTCTGCCATAGCAAAAAGAAACGCAGAATATGAGAATTGAGTTTTTCTTGTCAAAAAGCATATGAAGGAAATGCAGAATATGAGAATCATATCATCGGAAAATCCTAAATCCAAACATGAACAATGAGAATCTCATTTCTAATCAGATTCTTGATCTTATTCCCGGATGAAAACTCTAACCCAAACTCTACCTAACATACAAATACCGAAGAACCTTTTGGCAGCAAAAATTAGAACAATAGAAAATAAAAGTATATAATATAGATGAGAAATGAAATAAAAGTAGTCATTCTAGTTCATAAACACTGTCCAATTACGCGTTTTGAGTCAAAATCCTTCGTTCTTACTATAGAATCAGGATTACTATAGAGTAATGAAACTACATAGAGTTTATGCTGGTTTTTACTTTCTTAGCACATTTAGGATCTGCATTTCATAACATTATTAAACCATAACAAGAGCTTTCTAAGAGCTACTACAGAACCTTCCTAAAACAAAAGATACAAGACAAAAAAAAAAGTAATCAACATACTGTAGAGACTATGTTGAGAACCAATCATACCCAGATCTTGTGGTCGGACCACCAAAATAAACTAATGAAAAGATTAACAAAAGATTATACT
The DNA here is from genome assembly GCA_036897625.1 of Pelargonium cotyledonis. NCBI lineage: Eukaryota > Viridiplantae > Streptophyta > Magnoliopsida > Geraniales > Geraniaceae > Pelargonium > Pelargonium cotyledonis. The sequence continues at coordinate 21,662 of JAYMTA010000051.1, forward strand.
AGTTTGTGAAACCTATGAAGTGGTGATAAATTCATAATTTTCACTATCTACTTCTCTAAGAATCCACGAGGGACCCCCCTCCTCCCTCCCACACAATTTTAATTCCAACCTTTTCGTTTTAAATTTAAATACAGCTTCACCGTTCAAGTGTACACAAAAGTAAGATCAGTTCAGTTTCTGAAACCTTTTTTGTCATATAATCAAATCCAATAATACACATACCCGTCAAAACCACAAATATTTTACAAATTCAGATGCAAGCCAAATTAATTTCAAACCAAGAATACTAACATTCCAAACATAACCAAAGAATGAAAACCCTAAAGAGAAAGAAGAAAAAATGGTTTACCAGATTTTTTTTTTCTTTTTCAAGTTAAGATGTAAGTCAAGTCTATTCAACAAGTAATACCATTTCAATCTGAAACAAACAACGCTAATAACAAACCAAGCATTCAAATGTGGAAGAGAAAACTTCCAACAGTCGAGAAACAATCACGAATGAAAAACCCAACAGAGACCCAAAAAACAAAATCGATTTACCAGAAAGAGTGGATTGGAGCCATGGGGATCGCTTTAAGCAATTGTGACTATCAAACCACCACCGGTGTGATGACACCATATGATGCTTCTGCATTTCCATCGTTTTCCTCCACAAATCCTTACCTACATTCACATACACATATCAAACACAGAAGCAAACCCTCAATTTATTAGCCCCTCTAAATTCCCCAAATCTAACACAAATTAAAGTAGCAACAATGTGATTCTGTTTCATCAAATTCAGACAAACTCTCAATCCATTAGTCCCAAAATCTCTATAAATTAACACAAATTGAAGCAGCAATTATGAGACTGTGTTTCATTAGGCATCAACTGAAACACCGAATTGAGAAAGTGTTACCTTCCAAAAATAAGCAATGAAACACCAAATTTAAACAAAAACTCATCTAAGGAGCCATCCATTTATTTACCAAACTGCCATCATCCTCCAACTCAATACTCCGGCCACCGCCTCTAGGCTCTACCACCACAACTAGATCCACTACTGTCTACACAATAAGAGAAAGTACCTCAGTTCAGAGAGGCTTCATCTCCAAAGGAGAAAGAGAAAGAAACTGAGCTCAGCGACGGTTCTTCACCGGAGGTGAGTACCTGAGAGAAAATTCGAGTTCAGAGACGTTTATAGTTATACACAGGAAGTGAGAGAAGCTTCATCAAAGGAGAGAGAAAGTACCTGAGTTCAGTGACGGTTCTTCGCCGAAGAAGAGAGAAAGTAGCTGAGCTCAGTGACGATTCTCCTACTAGAAGAGAGAAAAATCGAGTTCAGCGACGGTTATTAACCGGCATATATAGAGAAGCTTCATCGCAGGAGAGTGAAAGTACCTGAGCTCAGTGGCGGATCTTCGCCGGAGGAGAGAGCACCTGAATTCACCGGAGAAGAGAGAAAACTCGATCTCAGAGAGACAGAGACAAACGGTTATTCGCCGGAGAGCCTGAGTTCAGTACTGACGGTGCTTCGCCGGTGTAGAGAGATAGCACCTGAATTCAGCAACGATACTTCGCCGGAGAAGAGAAGTAATCTGAGTCGGCGACGGTTCTTCGCCGTAGAATTCAGGGAGAGAAAATTATGGCCAATGCTTCTCTGTCTCTCTATCGTGTTCGGCTCGCAGTCCTGTTTTCCAAGTCGTACTAGTAATTTACAAGAGACATTTCATTCCCAATATTACCCCTCATAACCTCTTCATATTCCACAGATACCACTACAGTTCCGCATATCTTCTAGGGGCAATTTTGGTATATCGATAAAGGCCTGAACCGGGCCGGGTGGATCATGTGGGAGCGTGTGGGCCCCACAGAGCAAATAAAAATACCATAGTGTAACGGTCGAAAAAACAGAGCTTCCGATTTAGTTCAACACTAAAACAAATGGGAACTTCATTAATGGAGGATTTATGGCCAAGTGGACCCCAAACTTTACTTTTTTTTCTCTTCTCTTTCATTAGAATCAAATCAATGCCCACAAAAGAAATTATCTCTATTTAGGTGCATTTTATTTTGGAAGCCAATTTTGGCATTCCAAGCTTTGTTTGTACATTCATTAGCGTAGTTGGTAAGAGTAACAAACTTTTTTATTTCTAAGTTTACTAGGTTACCGATTTAGTATAGAGGTAACTGAATTTTGGAAGAAATAATCTCTACTTATATGCATTAACTTTTGAATGCCAATTTTGGCATTCCAAGCTTTGTTTGCATAATATTCATTACGTATAGCTTATATAGTTAAGTTGGTACGACTAACAAACATCTTTTAAGTTTTTAGGTTACCGAGTTGTACTAGAGGTGGCTGATTGTTAGATAATGTATACGTTTTTGAGTGTTTGCTCGCCTTCACTTGCAACAATAACCACATATTTGTGAAAGATTCCTTCTTCTGTTTGGTATTTTCATTAATGCATCAAAGATTTTGGGACCAATTTTGGCATTCTAAGCTTTGTTGCTTAATTGCGTGTAGTTTATATGTAAGACAGACATAATTTAAAGTTTCTACGTCACTAGCTTTTGCTAGGTTGATTTTTTTTTTTGTTTTTTTGAAAAGATTGGTTAGTGACTAGTATGAATTAAGTTTTTTTGAGTGTTCTATAGCTCTCGCAATGTATTAGCGGCCGTGAATCTCTTATAAATCCCTTGTAAACCTATTTTTGTGTTTGATGTTTTCATTAAGATCATATCAAAGTTGTTGGGAGCTAATTTTGGCATTCCAAGTTTTGTTGCATATTCATTACGTATAGCCGGTATAGGTGTTAAAAGTTGTTACGACTAACAAACATCAATTAAGTTTTTACGTCACTAACTAGGATAAGTTTTTTATTGTGATCTCCGATCACTTGTATTAGTGGTCACATTTCTTTAAATATCCCGTGTAGACTTGCTTTCGTACTTGGATCAAATCGTTGGTTCTGGGTCAAAGTTTCATTAAACCGAGTGAAATTTGAACAACCTTATATAATGTTCATGAGATCGAATATGATACACAATATGGTTGGAGGATTATTCAAAACTGTCAATCCTTGAACTATTCTTGGACACAATCTATAACTATTTTCTTTGTTGGACATGTAGCATGGTTTTGCTTATTCATATCATATGTGCATACAAGAGCATACTAAATATAGTATGCACAACTGGTTTCAATTTGGCCAAATCCAGGAAGGAATGTGCCAAATGTTATGATCAATACCCAATATGTACATAATAAGAACTAAATCTCCTAAAATCTTCCCATTATAATTTTGGGAATTATGCATATACCAAATGGTATGATCTATCTATGCTATATGTATACCCTAAAATGTCAGACATCGTGTATAGATCTTTTCAGGGTTCGGGTGAGGAAGGATTGGACGGTCTTGATCCACTCCCGCCAAAAACCGGGCGCATGCAAGCATCATCAAACTTGCGCCAGTAATGGTGGACAGTGTTCGTAGGGGTTGATAGTAGCTTGTATAAGCTGGGTTTATTACCCGGTGTGTTATGGCCGTTCGTGTCTAGATCCGATTCTTGGCTATCGCCGAGAAGTGGCAAAGAGGAAGATTTTGTGGAATCGAACTCCGGGGTCGTAGTGCTGTTCCTATGTTGCTGGGGATGCAGCATGAACCTTACGAGAGGTTTTGTCAAGGATCCGAACACCTGAGGCAACAAGATGGAGCGTTATTGTTACAAAAGGTGATGTATGTGGGTGGGAAGTGTATTCGCAGAAGATAGTTCAAGAAAAAGGATGGAACTCGCCCACTTATAAACTTGGCAGACCTAATTCGGGCTGTAGGCCATGTAGAGGACGGGTCATAGAACTCACCCATTCATATTTTGCAATTTTTTATCGACAATGCCTTTTCTCATTAAGTGGCGAGAAACAATAAAGTAGGCCAATAAAAACACGTACTCGTTATTTGGCCAAACCTTTTAGGCCCATAGCCTGCATTGTCAGGTATATTACTCGGCACCAGTTGCACGTGCAACCGATGTGAGAGGACTGTCCTTACAAGTACAACTACCCTTATAAAATCCACACCCTTCAATACCAATGTCCTGGAGGTCCTCATTGTGGCACACTTTGGATTTCGGATCTATTCGGGATCCTTCGTGTAGACGCCGTCATCTCCTAAAGGTCCGAATTTGAGTGGATCGTTGACACACGTGAATGAAAATTCACTTTCTATGGCCCCCTAACAAATTCACACCCTTCAGGACTGATATCCCCGTATGTCCTCATCGTGTAGGAGCCCTCAACTCCGGGAGGTCCAAATTTGAGTGGATCTTTGACACAAGTGAATGAAAATTCACTTTCTATGGCCCCCCTATCAAATACACACACCCTTCAGGACTGATGTCCCCGGAGGTCCTCATTGCGGTAGCCTCCAAATTTCGGGTCTATCTTGGATCCATCGTGTAGGTGCCCTCATCTCCGAACAGGCCAAATTTAAGTGAATCTTTGACACATGTGAATGAGAATTCACTTTCTAACATCTAGCTCAGGAGGAGAGATCCTCCATTTATATACCCAACACCCGTATCAGAAACCATTTTGAATTTTGAGTGTTTAACTTAACTAAGTACGGTAAATACGATCGAATAATGCATGCAATTTATTTTTTTTTTAAAACCGGGGCATGAGGTTAGCTTACCAGGGTACTGAAAAGAACAACTGAGATTGTGCTTGTGATCATGATTGCATTTCCAAGCAGTTGGGTATGCCCTGACCTAGTAAACTGCAAACATCATTGTACACAATCATTAAATAAAACCAGTGATCATGAACTACATATACAAGTGTTTCAGCAAAAATTTAGAAAAAAAAATACGAAAAACTATTTGTTATATACAGCAAAATTAAAGGACTAGTACTGAATATTACCTGATTATAAGCAAGAGCCATAGACACAGCACCTCGCATGAGCCCAGCCCACCATATCGTGACCTGTTAGGATTGGAGAAACTATCAAATCGGTTCTTGAACCTCTAGGGAACTAATTTTATGTTAAAATAGTCTCCAACTCTTGAAAACTGACAAAAATGGTCCCCAACTTTACCTTCCGTTAGCTTTTCTATCAATTTTGCTGACGTGCCTAGAATTGATGTGCATGTTGGTCGGTTTTCAATAGTTGAGAAACCATTTTAGTAGTTTTTACCTTTAGGAATACAAAGAACTCTAATTTACAAAAAATGGTGCTCACCTGCTTCTTGAATCCGATTTTGTCATCACTAGACTTCTTGGTTAAATTAGATAGGAAGGACAGGGGGAATACAAACGCTGCTCTCCCGAGTAGAATAAGACCGAGCAGGATTGAACTCACACCAACTGATGTGCCAGGACTGCAAAAAATAGCAAAAATTAACTTACTTAGATTGCATCAATGGTACAAAAAGGAAATAGTTTATCACAATTCGAATATGTAAATAACTTGACGATACAGGCTTCATGAACAATCCTTGTAGATTCAAAAACTACCTCTTGCTCACAATTCTCCACTTCTCGATGTCCAAGGCATCCATACCGACATAGAGAAAGATGAAGATCTCCGAGACAAATGAGAATGTCGCAAAAGCGTGCCTGAAGAAAAATTAGGGACATTTAAAAAGCTATATATGAGCAATTTTAATGATTTGGAAAGCTTGGAAGATAGATCTAACATACTTGGTAGTGACTCTTGAACTTTCAGTCACATTGTGCCAGGTATAGTGTGACATGACGATCCCACAAAAGAATACGGTAAGAATGCCACTTAAGTTGAAGAGCTGGAAGAGGAAAAGAAGTTTCCAATATCATCAATGGGATTGAAGATTATACGACATTTTACTAGATACAAGGTTAGCAAGATTGAAAACATCATCGAGTTTGGTGGAATTCTCACCTCAGCCAGCATATATGACGAGTACGCCATGAGAATCATAAGACCGACTTCTCGATCAGTGGAGTGCCTGAAATATTCAGCTACTTTAGATTCCACAAACTTTATCTTCCTTTTCACACTTCCTCCGTCCCAAATGAGTGTCCAATCGGTCTTTTTTTTTTTTTTTTTTTTGTAAAAATTAAGGATTAGTAAACTAGAGTTGGGACTTTCCCAGTGATATTGTTGGTAATTCATATATAACAACTAACCAAAAGAGAAAGCGGAGACCTGTTTTGGAACAAAAATTCAAGAGAATGTGGACTCTCATTTTGGGTCGAAAAGAGTGATTATTGCTTTCGAATTATAGAATAAGCTTATCTAATGCAATTTATAAAGTAAGGAATTTCATTTAATATCAATATTAGTGAAAGAATAAGTAAAGATGATCGCAAATCTACCTTCCGAAGTACAACTTCTTAATGATGTATGCGCTGAGCAATCCAACCTACGAGTTAAAAGTAGACCATGTCACAAACTAGAAATCCACATGCATAAACATAATGCACCAACTGCCTTGCAAAACTCCTAACCGGGCAAGCATGGGTGAACATGCTTGCGCGGGCTTAACAGAGGAATGATGGAGAAAGGACTCACTGCTATACCGAGCAATGTGCTTGTTATAAACAGAGATAAGAAATTTCCGATGAATTCCATGGCAATGCTTGATGTGATGCGAGAGAGGTCAAATTTCTGTATGGCGTTGAAGAGAACAACAGAGGTTGCATCGTTTACCACTCCTTCCCCAAATACTAGACTGTGCAGTAAAGGTGTCTCGTCCTGATTAAGCACCTGTGACATCAAATGAAAACTTCAGCCAAAAACATTTGTTTACTTTTCTTCGGTTCCAATTTGAAATGAGAAACACGAGCCTGAAAGTATGAGTGTTTACCTGCAAGGTGCATACAGAATCTGTAGCTGAAAGGATTGCTCCAAGAGCTACAAGAAGTGACATAGTCAAATATCAGTGAGACAAAAGGAACAAACAAAAATGTACGAGTTCAAAATATAAAAGAATTTTTGTGCTTCGACCAGAAAACATAGATTTTATCTGAATACAGAAGTTGAAATTTTCTTCCTTGTAAGAATGCAGCATCTGGATAAAAAAGATGAAAAGAACAAACGAGGAAACGTAACGCACTGCAAAATATTAAGTACTCCCTCTGTCCCAAAATAAGTGCTTGTTTCTCTTGTATTTTTGTCTCAAATGAGCGTTCTCTTTCTATTTTAAAGCGTTAGTTATGCGTGAATTACTAATAGTATCCCTATAATAAGTTAGTTAGTATCCTTTTAGTTTGTTACAACACGTGTATGGTACAATACTAACAAATTTTTCTCAAAAAGGAAACGAGGGCCTCATTTTGGGATAGAGGGAGTAGTAATAACTACTTCAAAGAGCAATGAGGGATCCACAATCTATCAACTAAACCCAACTTAATAATACTTTCAAGCAATCATATGTAGAGAATATATGTAACTATATGATATAGAAATTAGACAAATTAAAAATGGCAAGTGATAGAGAATACCAAGATAATCGCCCGTCTCCAGAAAACCAATGTTCAACCTTTTGAATAACTGCATAGAACCTGTTTTGGAGTTGGAAATTCCATCAGAATTGCAAGCAGAAAAGGCACACTCTATTAGTTGGTTCATTACGATTGTTATAATGAACATCAAAGCATGGAGCATCATGTTTCACAAATTCATGTTACAATTCAGACCAAGATGACAAGATTTTTCTATATGTACGTCTCAAGTAGCATACCTAGCGATATTATGGCGAAGGATATTAAAGTGCCAATGGCACCGAACAGAACAATTGTTGTGAAGTTCCGGAAAAACTGCTTCTTTTTTACCTTGAACCTGATATAGAAAAAGGAAAGATCCAACTATCAAATACAAAAACTGTCATGTTTTCAAGAAACTATTAAAGAGAACTCGAGCTATTGTAGCAATAATCACATTGAACCGTGCCAATTAGAAAACATATATACTCCCATATAGACAAGTAAGCAGTCATTAGAATTTGTGAAACAGATAGAAATAATAAAAGCGAGTAAAATGCTTGTGACCTAAAATAAACATTTCTTCCACACAATAGCTTGATCCATGCAACACTGCAACATAACTAAAATTCAACCAATAATGTGTATATAGAACATAAAATTCAATCTTACCCAGCATTAAATATGATTGGAGGAAGAAGATAAATAAAGAATAGCTCTTCATTGAATACTAAAATGCGAGAGCTTTTCCAATTGGTTGTTAGTAGAATAACGATTCCAGAAAGAAGGCCCTGCACTCAGCTCCAAAAAAAAAAATCATATAACTTGTTCGAAAAATCATCACAGAAAATTCAACAAACAGAAATACAATAATTTGGAAACATGGATCCACCTTTTTAATTTCCTAATTTATTTTTGAATGAACAGAAACTAAAATGCCCCACACAAGCAACATCACCTAACTACCTTACTATAATATCTCTTTTATAACTAATGTGGACAATATATAGCAATTGATTACGAGTTTAGTAACGCTCAATATAATTAATATTAAATGCATTGAATACAGAAAGGAACTCACGATGGCTATGGCAGTAATCGACTCGTTCATCCATCGATTCTTCTCCAGAAGGTGACCGATAACAAGGCAAGCACAAATGAGTGCCACGAATAGAGTTATTGAATCAATCGGAGTTCCATCAAACCCATAGTTCAACTTAAAGTTAGAAAACATGTTTCTAACCCAAAATGACAATTGAATGGAGAAAGTTCACTGTCATGACAAACAAAAACTAAACTCAGTGCAATAGGTTTCATAAATAACAACCAATCAACCATGCATAAACACACTATTATGCACCAAACCGGTTAACACTCATAAATTGATGAAATCAAATGCAATTATGCACAGATAAGCCAATTATTTCAACTTTCCAAGTTCAAATCTAAAAAATATTATCAAAAAGAATTACAAATATTCATCAAGCCTTTGTGACAAACATATATAATAAGTTGGTTTGGTACTTTACTTTCCTCCACTTTCTCAGTAACCAAACAGCAGCAAGATCAAGGACAAAACAAACTAACTTGTGCTAATTAAGCATTCTATTTCTCTTTTCACTAAGCAGCTTATGTTTTTAGAAAAAGAGGTAAATGACAAAATAGAGAAAGCCTAAGACCTAAAAATAATTTTTTGTATAATTGTTCACCAAACTAAATAACACTCATAAACTGATGAAATCAAATTAAATTATGCACAGGTAAGCAATTATTTCAACTTCTCAACATCAAATCTAAAAGATATTACCCAAAAAAATACAAATATTCATTCAGCCTTCATGAGAAACCATATTCGGTCCGTACTTTACTTTCCTCCATTTTCTCAGTAACCAAACAACAGCAACCAAGATCAACCAAAAGACAAACAAACTTGAGTTAATTAAGCATCTTGTTTTCTTTTTTCACTAATCAGCTCATATTTTTAGAAAAAAGATGTAAAGGACAAAAATAGAGAAAGCATATATATAACCTAAGAAAATAATTTCCTTCAGATAATTTCGCACCAAACGAATTAGCACTCATAAAGTGATGAAATAAAAGGCAATAATGCACAGATAAGCCAGTTATTCCAACTTTATTACTTCAAATTAAGGCATTGAACCCCCCCCCACACGCACACACACAAAAAACTTGAGTTAATTAAGCATTCTATATTCTCTTTTCACTAAGCAATAGTTGGTTCAGTACTTTACTTTCCTCCACTTTCTCAGTAACTAAACAGCAAGCAAGATCGACCAAAAGACAAACAAACTTGAGTTAATTAAGCATTCTATTTCACTTTTCCATTAGCAGCTCATATTTTTAGGAGGTAAAAGGACAAAAACAGAGAAAGCTTAAGACCTAAGAAAAGAAAACAGTTTCTTCCGATTATAATATTCCTCCTCTTCTCATCTTTTCTCGGCAACCAAACAGAAAACAAAAAATAATAATAAATAACAAATTTCAAATCAACTAATTTTATGAAGACGAATGCAAATTATGCACAGTTAATCCACCGATTGCAACTTTAAAAACTCAAATCTGAGACAGATTTCCAAAATTAATCAAAATTCCCAATGAAAGCTCATCAGAAACAAGGTCTTGGTCCGTACTCTACTTTCCTCCACTTTCTCGGTAACCAAACAACAGCTAAATAAACGAAGCTACAGTTTCTGTTTTCACTAACAGTTCACATTTATAGGCAAGTAGACGACAAAAGTAACGAAACCGTTAGATCTAATAAAATATCATTTTCCCTCCGATCATAATATTCCTCCGATTTTTTCTCGGCAACCAAACAGGGCGTAGAAAATTCAAACAACAAAAAATTTGAAATATCGATATCAATAACAGAGCTACAGCTTACCAGAATTTTCAGATGAATTCCAAAAAATGAAGTGATGATATAAATATAAAATAAATTTACAGAGCGCGAAATATATATGGGGACAGTGGGAATATTTTAGAGGGAACGGTACGCTAATGAATCTGAGCCGTCCGATTTGACGATCGAGATAGATGATGAGTAGAAGGAATATTCTGGTGGGACCCAGGGCACCTTGTTGCGGAGTCTACGGATGAATGCCACGTGGATAATATTTTTTTATTAATTTTTTTATCATTTGACGAACGTTGACCGTTCGGTTTGTTGTGGAAACAAAGTAACAAACAACGACCAGATGTCAGGGGTGATCTTTCTTCTCACCAGACTTCTTTGTTTTTTTTTTTTTTATAAATATTTTTTTGTTTGATTTTTGTCCATTTTAATTTTCTACTATTTTTTTTTATTCAAATAATGCTTATAAGTTATAAGTGTTTACCCGTTAAAAATTGAATGGAATAAAAAAGAAAATCTTTTTTTTGCAACATGAGTTTTTTGGGGCAAAGAAATCATTCTTGAGTTTTTTTTTTTTTTATACTTCCATTGAATTTTCAAACCGGAAACAAGTACATACGCGAAATAAAATAAATAAAAATATGAATTACAATGAGTGCATGATTTTGATCCCACATAAAAACCCGAAGAAAAGCGATCTGATTGGCCCTCAAGGATTCATTTCTTGAAGCTCCTCATTTCCACGACAATCAAGTCCGAGAGTGTGGTTGATGTTGTCTTGGCGGGGGTCTACAACTGATGCTTGAGTCTGAATAAATGTATATGTTGGAGGGGGGATTTTTATAATATAGATATTTAAGTTCCCTTTGTTTACCCCAAAAATATATACTTTGAAAAACATATATATGGAAATGTGATCAATGAATCCACATAATGGTTAAAAGATTTATACTTGTACGATAGAGGGCGAATCTATCCACGCAAATTAGCCGGGTCGGATCTTGAGATAGGATCCGGGGTGCCAAATATTAATCTGCTTAGTTCGGGTTAGATTGTGTTTAGTTTCTTTTGAGACAATTGTGTTTTTTATGAGTTTTAGATCAACGAATTTATGAGCTCATAGTTTTATTTAGGTTGCCAATTCAATGTCTGATCTGGTTTGGGTTGTACTATGTTTTCTAAATGTATATGAACATTTGAGTATTGATTAATAAATTATAATTTTCGTTTAAAAAAATAATAAATTGGTTATGCGGTCAACATAGTTTAAAATAACAAATGAGTAATAAACTGCAAAAACTATTCAACATCGTACCAATAATCTACATCGATAATTACAAAGATGATAATTAATAGTACAACATTTCTTTTCATCCGTAGCTATCTCTAAAACTATATATATTTGAATGGAGCTAAAATTGGACCAAAGAAAGAATGCAGAAACCAAAAATCAAATCCAAAAGTTTGTAGATTTGGAATTCACATCATTTTGAGCGGACGCGGCTGAATTTTAATTTGAATTTGAATTTGATGTTTATTTAGAAAAGTGGCTGACGGAGAGACAAATCTACACATTTTGTATGGAAACTCCAAATCCGCTCCACATCCCAAACAAACTCTCACAATTTTTGGTTTAAGTTACATCTTTTCAACCCGAATTCAATAAGAAATCTAAATCACCACATCTAAACCAAACCTCAACTCAAAAGAGTCTCAAATCGTGATTTGCGTTTTACATGTAAATACGGTCCAAATTTTAAATGTAAAATCTAATTCGTCATGCATAGTAATATTTTCCCTTTATCCATGCTGGTTATGTTATGTTTCTTTTAGGTAATGGTGATAGTGACCAAAATGACCTAAATTAGTAAACTAAGCTCAACCAAACATAAATAAAAAGGCAATATGATTTCAGTACATATTTGACAAAATTCCAAAGTGAATATTCAGCTTATGTTTGTAAATATATCCCATTAAGCAAAGCCATGTGTTTACCATTGACCAGTTAAACGGATATGATGGGCTAATGCAAAGCCATGTGTTTACCATTGACCAGTTAAACGGATATGATGGGCTAATGGGTCGGGTTTATACAAACCCACACCCAATTTATTGACTTTTTAATTATTTACTATCTCCGTCCCAAAATGAGTGTCTTGTTTATCTAAATTTTTTGTTCCAAAATGAATGTCTTGTTTCTATTTTTATGTTATTATATTATTGTTTTTCCCATATTACCCTTATCACGTATGCACATAGGCAAATCTGCACATGATTGCACATGGGGTATACGTGGAGAAAATGAGGGTTATATTGGAAACACACTCAATTATCTTGTAATTCTTAATTTTTGCAAAAAATAGAAATAAGACACTCATTTTGGGACAGAGTGAGTATTTTATAATAATATAATTATAAATAAATAAAAAGGGAAAGACTAAATGAGTGTTTTGTTTCTATTTTTAGCTTATTATAGCATGCCTCCAAATTAATGAAAAGAGAATAATAAGAATATTTATTAAAAAAAAAATAAGCAGAATATTTATAATTATTTACTCTTTTAGTAAAAAAAAAATATTTTGTAAATATTTGTTTGAAAGAGTGAACTTTTGAGTTTTGATTATTAAAATATAATACAAAAAATTGTTATTTTTCAACATATATTTTCTTTAAAAAAAAAATTAAACTAAAATGTATATAACTTATTGATAAATTTTGGTGGTGTAGCTTTTGTTTAATATACAGTTCTGTACACGAATGTGTAAGTCATTCATTAATTGTGAGTTTTGTAGCGTTCACGCCGAAAGTAAAACATATTCGATACACACCATCAAAACTAGAATTTCTTAATTTGTTAAACTTAGCAACAAAATTAATTGTGCACATACGATCGATATGTTTTCATCGCATAATAGGAATATCGAGATTTTTGTAAGATTTTTCTATGATAAATCTCCTAAAAGAGTTAACAAAAATTTATATTTAATACTCATTAAAGATTACCTTATAATAGCAAATGATCACATTTAATATTCAAAATGATAAAAAAAAATTAACAATTACATCTATGCCGTACACAAATTGTATTTTTATTTTTAAAATAATTCATTTTGATCTCAAAGTATATTTGTTCTATTTTAAATTGTTAACTAATTTGGTTTATGTTCTAATTTAGTTTTAAATTATTCATATTGTTACGTTAAAAAAAATAAGTTATTCATATTGTTTCATCTTGGTCCCATGCAAGTTTAATTCATATTGTTTCATTTTGTTACATAACTCGTAATTGTGCAATTAAACTAAGAAGACATTCAATTTTACTTTTTTTTCTTCTTATATTTATATTTTCTATAGAATCAATATGACGACATGACCCGTGATCGGAAATGCTTGCTTGACGTCCACGTCATCAATTTGTTTCTAAAATTTGCACTAGCTTTTTTGAACCGCCCAACTTTAAATTGGATACAATTGAAACAAATTAGCATAATAGACGAACCGAATTGAAAGAATACTGATAATTTAGATACGAGATTTAAGCATAAATTAAAATGGTACCAATTTTAAACAAACAAACAAGGAATAATTTGAGAACCAAAACGAAACATTTTTCTTTTTCATTTATAACCATAAAATTATTTCTATATAATATGGCAATTTAATTAGTTTTGATACGGTCAATCAACCCACAAAAAGACCCGACCCGTTTTCATCAGATCCGGACCCGGCAGTGCTCAGACAAATCAGTTGGATAAGGCTTAAAAAGCAGAACACAGTAGTATCAGCCGACCCCAGCAAGGAGACACACAGATCACAAGTTCCCAGCCAGACCAAACCCTAATTGTCTCCGTGACAATCTCTCCAGAATCGACCCACTTTCGGTAATCTATAGCCAGCGATTGGAAATGGGTCTCAATCCTTGACCCAGCTTCGGTTCTTCTCAGTCTCGGAGCTCTTGATCGGATCGGAAAAGGTGACCTGCTTGCTTGACGTTGCGCTCGAGGTTTGTTTGTCTGCATTTTGATGGGTTTTTGTAAATGTGTGATTTTTCGGTGTCGTTTGTTGTGATCAGATCTGCTTGAGCTGCGGGGATTTTGTGGGGTTTGTTGTTTGGGTTAAATTTGTGTGATTTGGGTTGGGATTGGTTGAAGATTGAATCTGTGTGAGGTTGGTGATGACTTGTGTCTTTTTTTTTTTTTTTTTTTTTTGGGGGCGTGAATTTTGATAATGAGTTGTGAATTTTGTGAAAGTGCAGATTTTTAGCTATTGGGGCTTGTGGATGATGTTTGTTGGATTCGAGTTTTGGATAGAGTTTGTGTTTAGCTGTTTGTGGCTGTGAATATGCATTGAAAGGAACTCAGCGGAATTTAAATTATTGTTTGTGATTAATACTGTATTTGGTAATGAACTATGGTTGAATTTTATGTTTTCAGTGTTGTGAATTTTGGAAAAGTGGAGATTTTTAGCTGGTGTGGCTTGTGGGTGATGTTTATTAGATTCCAGTTCCAGAGAAAGTTTATGTTTTGCTGTTTTGTAGCTGTAAATATGCATTATAAGGAAATCTGATTTGGTGATGAATTGTAGTTGAATTGTATGTATTCAGGGTTATGAATTTTGAAAAAGTGGAGTTTTTTAGCTGTTGTGGCTTGTGGGTGATGTTTAGTTGGTGTTTGTTTGATTGAGGTTTCAAAGAAAGTTTATGTTTTGCTAGAAATGACTGTAAATGTGTATTGATAGGAACTTGGGGGTATTTGAATTACTGTTTGTGATTATAACTATGTGTATGTTATGTTTGGTGATGAATTGTTGTTGTATTTGATGTTTTCAGGGCATGAAGTTTGATGATAAGTCGTGAATTCTGCGGAAGTAGAGATTTTTAGCTGTTGTGGCTTTTGTGTGAGGTGTTTTTTGTGGCTTGTGGGTGATGTTTATTTGGTGTTTGATAGATTGGAGTTTTGAAGAAAGTTTATGTTTTGCTATTGGTGATTGTAAATATGCATAAAAAGGAGCTTGGCTGAATTTGAAGTACTGTCTGTGAGTTATTTGATTTGAGGTGTAGATAGGTATTAATGCCTCTTAGGAGTATTTTACAGGACATGAAGGGCGATTTTGGTAGCATATCTAGAAAAGGGTTCGATATGAGGTTTGGGTTGAGATCAAGGTCGCATCGGGTGGTTCAGGATAGCTCGGTGAGAGTAATTGATGCATTGGAGCAGAGTACTTGGGCTAATATGCCGCCAGAGCTTTTGAGGGATGTGCTTATGAGGATTGAGGCATCGGAAACTACGTGGCCTCCTCGGAAGAATGTGGTTGCTTGTGCCGGTGTTTGCAAGAGTTGGAGAGACATCATGAAGGAAATTGTGAAAATTCCCGAGGTTTCTGGAAAATTGTCATTCCCCATCTCCTTGAAGCAGGTTTGAATGCTAGACTCATCGTTTTTCGTTAACATAATATACATTCTTATGATGATTTTACCGGTGTTGTTACTCTTGCCCTTTTCTTATGTACATTCTTCATGCCCTATAGAAGCTAAATTTCGAATAATTGAGAAATGAGAATGTGCTTATTCAGTTATTCATGATTGAATCGGCTCTCTTTCTTTTAGTGTCGTTTTTGTGTTAAGGGCTTATATGCAAATTTAATATTTTTTCTAGAAGAATAGGACATGCTGGCTGGTGAGTATTTCCGAATTGTAATTGTGTTTGTTTAATTTTTTTGTGGAGAGAATATTTGAAGTTTAGAAAATAACTTCTCTTTCCTTAATTGGATTGAAATAATTATAAAAATTGAATATTACACCGAGCCGCCTCTTGTTGTTGTCATTCATGAAAGGCTTTATTTACGTGAATGCTGCTTCATGTGGTGGATATAAACTCTCTCTGAAAGAGGTGTGATGAGAATGTGATAATCAACCATTCATTTCTCTCTCTTTGCAGCCTGGTCCAAGGGACTCCCTCCTTCAGTGTTACATAAAACGGAATCGTCGAAACCAAACTTATTATCTCTACCTTGGGCTATATGCAGGTATATGATTGAACTCTTTTATTCTCTACACTCTACTTGGCTCTGTCATGTTACTTTTCAAGATTGCCATATTTTTATCGGTATGCTTGGATTAGTAAGAAGTTGCTTGTTTAAGGTTTTCTCTGGGCGATAAACATCTAACTGGTTCGATTTGTCCAACCTATTGGCAGGTTCAAATGACGATGGGAAGTTTCTTCTCGCTGCACGCAAGTGCCGACGCCCTACATGCACAGACTACATCATCTCCTTAAATTCCGATGATGTGCTGAAGGGGGGCAGCACCTACATTGGAAAGTTGAGGTACATTGAAAAAAAAAAAAACTCTTATTTAACGAAGAACCAGACTGGTTCTATCTCTTCGCACGGGCCTAACTTGTAACTTTGCTGTCCAATATAGGTCGAACTTTTTGGGTACCAAGTTCACAATCTACGATGCACAACCTACAAATGGCGGAGCCAAAGTTACTAAAAGTCGTTCCACCCGGCCAGTCAATTCAAAACAAGTTTCTCCCCAAATTTCCACCGGCAACTTTCCTGTGGCCCACATCTCATACGAGTTGAATGTCTTGGGTAACAGGTACAATGAGAGTATTAAAACTTTTTGGTCTACATGAAAAAGTATTTGCCCTTTTGCCAAAGTTGACATTTCCTCCTGTTGATCCAGAGGCCCGAGGAGAATGAACTGCGTCATGGACGCTATACCTTCATCCGCTGTCCAACCCGGAGGCGTGGCCCCCACGCAGACCGAATTCGTGCTCAGGAACCTTGATCCATTCCCGTCACTTCCCTTTTTCCGATCAAAATCAACCCTCACGGAGAACGTGCCGTCTGAATCTTTAACAGCCCCGAAGGAAGGATTGCTGGTCTTGAAGAACAAGGCCCCTAGATGGCACGAACAGCTCCAGTGCTGGTGCCTGAACTTCAATGGACGTGTCACAGTTGCTTCCGTCAAGAACTTTCAGCTCGTGGCGTCGGTGGAAAATGGCGGAGCTGGGGGTGCGCAGGAGCACGAGAATGTGATTCTACAATTCGGGAAAGTGGGAAAGGACGTATTCACAATGGACTATCAGTATCCGATCTCCGCGTTCCAAGCATTCGCAATTTGCCTCAGCAGCTTCGACACAAAGATTGCGTGTGAATGACCTTAATGACCCGACAAATGTGAGTATCAGCTACCATTTCATCTCATTGCCTTGTAGCTAGTTCAAATGAATGATTTGTTATCGCTTTCCTTTTCTTGCAATATCGATATGGATATGAAAGTCCGGTGTTTATGTGTTTTTGCAATATTTTATATATATTGCTAGAAGTATTAAATTTGAAGCTCTGTTATAGATGTTATATGTTCATATTCTCTCTCTGAACCTCGACGACTTCTTGCTAACCCTTCTCTCTCTAGTGGACTTATTCGCCATTGGCGCCTTTTTGTGTGCTTGTGTTGAGTTCGTGTAAGAGTTACATTGTTCCTCTATTCTCTTAAATTTGATCATGGATTCTTTGAGTTTTCAAGTTTAGCTTATGTTGCATTTTGTTAACAATTTTGTTCTTGAGAACACTCCCATTATTGGTAAGTTCCTTCATGTTGGTTTGAGTAGTGGTGTTCAAGGTACACATTTCTCAATGAGAGATCGTGGGTTTAAATCTCAGTAAGTCTAACAGCAGATGTTATAGGAAGAAGTTAAGAATAGTCTTTGAAAAATGAACTATTATCGAGGAAAATTAGATAAATTGAATGGGTTTTTGGGTCATTTGCATCAACATTTTGTTTGTATGGTTTGAAAGAGACAATAAGTTGAGAAACACCATAGAGGTAGTTCTTTTAACTATTAATATTATTACATCATCGATTAGTAGTTTTGCTAAAAAGTCGTGTAATTGACAATACATAACCAAAATAACTTTGAACTTACAAGTGAATAGAAAAGCATTTAGAAATCTTAGCCGATTGTATTAGATGATCAGTTCGATCGATTCCTTTATCAACATTTCAGCTACGAGTTGAATCTAAAACACAAGTTGTGTTAATGTTAACATAGTACACATGATCTTAAAATCTAGGCACCTACTTATTTGTGACATGAATTGATCATCTTGTGGGTCTTCATAAGAGAAATAGTAACCATCAAAAGGAGCACCAAAGAAGCAAGCATTGAAGCATAGAGAGAGCAAAAGCAGCAATCATGTTGTGACAGAAATGGCCAAACACATTGCAAACTTTTGTCCACATGGCATGGGAGTTCCCATACATTGCAATGAAACCAGCTGCACCAACAGCTCCATTGGCAGATAAGAGAAGACCCATCATCACCACATCTACTATGATGATCACAACTTTGTGTTGTTGGTGGTGTTTTTGAGCCCTAATTGTGGCCATGATAGAGTGTAGCAAGGATCCAGCTGCATGTGAACAAGCTATGGCATTTGATACCACAAAGAACCTACAAATGAAATGTCAAGGATGAGGAAATGAATTGATCGAACGAAAGAAAAAGATTCGTCAGAAGAAAGTATATCTTTATCGGTTTTCTTGTTTCTAAAAAAATTTATATCTAAATAAGGCAAGCGGTTGATTTCACTTAATCCCTCGAAGTCTCAGTTTCAAGTCTCGGTGTTGGTACACTAGTAAAAAAATAGTTGTCATGTGGACATGTCACGTCGGCAAAACTGCAATAAAGGAAAAAAGTTGCAATCCCCAACCCCTCCCCCCCCCCCCCACCTTCCAATCCACCAAACCGTGTCGTTTTTGTTGTTGATTTTGAAATATGAAAAAGACACATCGTTTAGCAGTCTCACGTCAACAAATGACAACTATTATGAGCTAACATGGTGTCCCATCTGACGTGACACACATTGACATGCTAAAATCGGTCAGTAGGAGTAA
Organism: Pelargonium cotyledonis; assembly: GCA_036897625.1. Classification (NCBI taxonomy): domain Eukaryota; kingdom Viridiplantae; phylum Streptophyta; class Magnoliopsida; order Geraniales; family Geraniaceae; genus Pelargonium; species Pelargonium cotyledonis. The sequence continues at coordinate 40,895 of JAYMTA010000051.1, forward strand.
TAAAAAAAAAATAGTTCAACGCATGTAAAACCATAATTTGGGGCTAAAGCCACCACTCCGTGCTCGATTTCCGCGCCGGCCGGCATGATCGATCTCAGGCGAGGAACGGCCGGAGAAGGTGGTGGAGGAAGATGCATGGGGTTTGAGGCATTGAAGTTGAAGGTGTTTGTAGTGGTTTTGGGAGGTAAATAATGGAGAGGTTTGCTAGAATTGAAATAAAGTTGCACATAATGGTAAACTTTGTGTTTGGGACTGGGTGGTCGTTCAATCTATGTTTTTAGTTGTGCCCCACTAACTATATTTATGAGCTTGATTCGTAGGGGTCGTGAGTCGTGTCTTGCATCAAGTGGACTTTTTTAGAATGGACCAAAATTTGGTTATTGTATTTAAAATTATTTGTGAACAATGTTAAACTTTCGTCATAATCAATGTCATATATATATATATATATAGATCGTAAGTGAATTCATGGAAATGGTCATTTTTTAATTTATGGAATATTTATGTTTATGGTTATATCAGTATATATATTTGACTAGTTTAAGAATTTAATACTCTAGTAGATTAATATTAATTTCTTTTAGGATTATAATTTTGTCATATCATATCATATTTTTACATAATTCACTTGAATCCTATATAATGTGAGATTGCATTATTTTCTTTCTTGCTCAAGAGAAAGATTTGAAATTAACTTCTTATTTATTGTTCACGTCATAATTCGAATTGACATAAGTTGAATAATAATATCAACAACATTTAAGATCTTTGACGTTTAACCCCGAAAATAAAAACAACGTTAAATTTGGTAGGAAGAGATTCTCCGCACTTTAATTGTGGTCCTTATCGGTTAATAACAACAACAACAACAACCACAACAACAACAACAACAATAATAATAATAATTGCATATATTGATATTATAATTGGAAGCAATTACATTGTAATAATACAATATTTTTATAATTCATATTCCAGTCTTGAAGCCACCTTTGTTCCATATTTTAATTACCATATTTATGGCTATTTTAATTAACATAGATAATTATATTTTAAACACAATAATATATAAAATTCACACATTGGGTTCATTATTAGCCACATTTATGGCTATCATGGGATTGGGAGGCTCATTGTCCTTGCCAATTTTTGCTTCTTCCTTCTCATCATCCTCATGATCAATTTCTCCAAGATCTTGAAGTTGTTGTTGATTAGTCTCTGGCAATATCTCTTCCTTTGAACCCTTGTAGATCACATATAATATCATTTGTGCAATTCCAAATGCAAATCCCAACACATTTGGTGTCTAAATATGCAATGCAATAGTTCATAGTTAGTAAAATAAATATTATACAAAAATTAACAAAACAACAATTAACTTATTATTTATAACAATAAGAGTTAGACCGGGCCGGTCGGTTTGAATGGTTCGACCAGAGTTAAGGATATGACGGTAAAAATGTTAATTTAAGAGCGTTCATAAGTTCAGAACCAAATCAGATTGAATGGTCCAACCGATTTGTCTTATCGGTCCGGCTTTCAAAATCTCGGTTCGATAATCATACATTTAAATTAGCAGGGCTGAAATGTACTCACAGCAACATAATAATCTCCGATCAAGAGTCCATAAAAGAACCACATCACTGCACACAGTGTCAAGAAGAAGGACAAGGCAAAGGGCATGAACTCTACACTCTTTGTTCTTATCACAAGCCTCTGAAAATATCCACACAAGAAACACATATAGTTTAAGAGCTAATCATTGAAAATGAATATTAAAAAAACTGAAAAAAAAAGCTCGTGGTCATAACGAAAGTGTATACTAAGATATCTAAATGGAAACAAAAATCAAATCGAAGAACGATTTGACAATAGATACTAAAAAGATATGTGTACCATGATGCTGAGTGGAGCTGCAAAAACACAGACAGAGAAGACGGCACAAATCCATCCAACAATGGCGATCCTCTCGGAGCCTTTCGAGAATAGGTAAGTGAAAATTATTATCAATCCATAAGTCACAATGTTGAAAAGCACAAGAATTTTCACTGTATATATCTGCATTAGCAATACAAATATTAGGCCCAACATGTTAAATAGTCAAGTTAAATAATGTACAAAATGATTTTAATGGAATACAAGATTGGAATTTATCTATTTGTTCGTAAACCGGGTCATTGGTCTGATCGGTTTGAACCAATCGAGTTATTTCAACCAAAAATTGATTTGATTTTTAAAAGCAATGAATTCAGAGGGAGACGGTTCAAACCCTAATTTTCTTGGAGGCATAAACGAGGAAAATGACAAGGTAGATGGACTCGATGACAACACCAATCGAGTTGATGGTGATGATCAGGAGTCCATTAGTCTTGAGGAAGCCATAGTATAGCAATAACATCGAGCTGAACAGAGCCACGGAATAAGGCAGGGCCTGAAACCCTTCAGTCGATTTTTTCTTGAAGATCCTATAGAAGGTAGGCCTGCAAAATATAAAATTAACTAATTAAAATCAATATTACTTACATTTCATTCATATTATTTATAAGATTGTGTTCTCAACTGTAAATATTTCATTTTCGATAGCTTGAGTCGTCAATTTTTTGGGGTCATTTTTTGTGAATTATAAAATATTTAGTCATAATATTTGGATTATTAAAAAATATTTCTTCTTAATAATATTATTATACATAAAGTTAGATAGAGAAAGAGAGTACTTACAGTGGAGCAAGGTACACAAAGAAAGAGATGATGTTACCTATAAGCAAATAATACGTCAAATCACAAACAAACACAAAATTAGTTAGTCCTTCACGAGTAAAATGTAACGAGTAGATTACTGACTCAATAATAGATCAATCATATTAAAATCGTGCTGCTATTTGAAAACAAATTTCATCTATATGTATTTCAACTTAACAGTCGAATTGTTCAACTCGGTCTAATAATAAAAGCATTTTAACTTGAAGTATAGATAGATACATACCAAGAATGCCAAATGCAAAAGCCAAGTGATGGGTATGAATGAATGCCATTTTTTTTGGATTAAATAAATTGGTGTGAATCAAAAGATTAGGAGCTTGTGATAAAATCTTTGCACTTCAAGGTCTATTTATAGACACATTTATGTATATGTATATGTATATGTATATGAATATGTATGTATATGAGATAAAAAGCTAGCTACTAAGCTTCTTTAGATTAGATAATAATTGCATAGGTTACTTAATTATAATTGGTTTATTTTGAAATATTATTAACTGTTTCTCAATTCTATGGAATTGTGACTTGTCAATTTGTCATAGCAAGCACATTACATGCATGTTATAGCATATAATATATATTATATATGTGTGTATATATGTGTTGCATATATAGCATGATCTTCATGGAAGTTCATGCAATACAATCTCTCTCTCACATGTCATTTTTATCTATATACTTCTTGCAAGAAATTAAAGTGTATACCAATTTGTTCTCTAATTGTTGGTTTGGCTAGGGTTTCAATACTTGGTGAGTTTTGTACATAATTAACCAAATTAAGAAAGGAAAATGATTCATTTTACTTTCGTATAAATAGCGATGTGTTTCCATGTATCACGAACATAAAATACGATAAACGATTGAAATTTGTTGACAAATAAAGCAAACGATAGATTAATTATCGTCTTAAATGATCCACGATAGAAATACTATAAACGTGTCATTTAATTTGTCACGTGCGTATCAACTCGTTTAAAGAGTCGCCGTTATTATCGTTTATAACTTGTTCAAACAATTATTTTTAGGAAAATGTAAAGTATACAAATACTATTGCACAAATAAATATACACCTGTATTACCAACAATAAAAATAGAAATGTATATAAAAAAAAAATACAAACAAGTTTGAGAATTATTTTCTCATATAGTCATTTGCAATGTTGCCTATATTATTATTATTATTATTATTATTTCTTAAGCTATTTAGTAATTAAGGGTACCAAGATACGAGCTTATAAGACATATCCTGTTCAAACAAGATCGTTTCTTAAACTACGGAAAAAGTACTTTTTGCTAACTAAAAAGTTAGTTTGGACCAAATAAGTTACTATAAATAAAGAGTTAAATTAACGTGACTTGAACAACACAAAAACATGCATGTGTAGGTTTTTGTTAGATAAATTTAGTTTCGAAAACGTGAGAATTGAGACAAAGATCCACCACTAGCCGTTACGTTTAAATTCAAGCAACAGCGTACTTTTGTATATTTGGTCCTTCTAATTAAGTTATTTTAACACTTCACTTTAATTCTATTAATTAGGTTTATCTATAATAGATATAATTTAGATTTTGTGTAACTTGCAAATGAATAATTAATTAGGCTTGGTAGTTAGTAGTTACTATGTTGTCCATCATTTGAGTCTTAATTAATGTTTGATTAATTACTATTGGGGGTACGTAGATTTGGCAAGTTGGGTTTAATTTCGGTCGGATTTGGATTCGAAAGGTCTAATTCAAACCCGACATGCAAGAGCGAGTTGATGATTTCAAGCTGAATTTAATTAGTGCAGGGCTAATTTAACTTGATTTGAAAATTGATCGAGTCTACTTTGTGTAATTCAAACCCGCAAAAATGTGTGTCGGGTTTCCGATGGTCGAGGACTCGGAGCAAAGTTGTGATCTTCTGTTGACAGTTATCGTTTCTAGAGAAGATCTTTGCATGCTCAGTATATATGTATCAGACTGACTCAAACGTGTTTGACGCATATTTGTTTTGAGGAGAATATTGATAAAATCGTAATCACATGTTTGACTAAACTACCATGAGAGTAAACGGCGAGAGATTTGCCAGTTCTCGTTGACTGGATGTTCGGTGTGTATATACTTTTATTTTATTGACTCAAATGTTTGACGCATAAACGTACGAGGAAATTGATCGACCCTTAATCACGTGACTATGTTGATCCCAATTTTAGTACGTTACATACGAGATTGATAAATTCACAAACAAATCTCTTTAATATTATATATGTCTCGAGTAGATTGATATATTGTAATCGTATCGTATAACCTATTACTATTATGTATAACATATATTGTAATAGGTTATACATAATAAATGACATTAGATTGATAAAATTGTTAATTTGTAAAAATCTCTTAGCTAATATATTGGACATAATATATATAATCAACTAATTATCATTAATTTTAATTAGGACATATTGGTACTTTTTGTGGGGTAAGATATAAGGCAAAATGAGAGATTGCATGACCTTCCATGAAGATCATGCTATATATGCAACACCTATATATAGATATATATCAATTATCATAATATATATATTCCATAACATGCAGATAATGTGCAAAATTTAGAAACAGTTAATATTTTTTTTTAAATAAACCAATAATTAAGTAACCTATGCAATCATTATATATTCTAAAAAAAAAACTCAATATCTACCTTTTTATCTCATATACATATATACATATTATATAATTATATACATAAATGTGTGACTATGTAATATGTATAGACCTTGAAGTGCAAATTAAGAGCAATATCACAAGCTCTCAATCTTTGATTCACACCAATATATATTAATCCAAAAATGGCAACCATTCAAATTGCTCGAATGAGCGCGGAAAAATAAATTTATATGTGGGGTATAAAAAATAATCATACAATTTTATCAATTAAATAGGATCTAAGTGAATTACATACTAACGTTCATATTTTAAAAAAGTATACGAAACACATACTCTTTTCATCTAAACTAATGACAATAGAGCGGTTGTAGCCAACATTTTTCGGACCGATGGTTTAACCAAATTGGTCTAATTTGATGGCCTACAAACCTAATATTATCTATTAATAGTTTTAAGGGGAAAAATTGACATAGTACTGCATAAATAGTTTATCTTATTCGATTAATTCAACTCATATATTAAATATTACAAAAGAAGAAAAAGAATAAGATTTTAACATACGCGATACATAGTATATGTAGTTCGACGAGGAGGTGGAGCGCAAATAAACACGAGTACAATAGCTATGAGCATGGCCATGAGCAATCCCGAGAAACCCAAACCACTACCATCGTCCATTTCCGAGCAACAAAACTTTCCCATATTCAATACACGATCTCTCGAGAGATCAGTTTTGAACTTTTCGAATCTTCAAGTTTGGAGATATGGTAGTTCCTTTTCCTCTATCAAGAAACCAAAATGGATGGAAATGAGATATTTGATATGACCTATGTTTCATGGAACTTGGTATGTCCTCATATACTAATATATGTATTTAAAGTCAAGTCTTCAGAGACAAAATTAAGGTTGTTATGGGTGTAATATGAACATTTTTAATATTTAGTGTGGAATTTTTTTGATTTGATAAGATTGTGTGAATCTGTGACCACAACAAGCGTTGAATTTTAGTTCATGTGGTGTGGAATAATTTGTATTTAGAGACACCTAAATCAAATGGTTAGCATGAAAATGAAATAAATTTACAAGTCTAAGTCATGGAGCGGAAGGTTCATAGCGATTTCAAGCAACACATTTCGGTTTCTATTTCGTGTACGTATATAGAAAAATTTAAGAGGTGTCTAAACGTTCGAAAATGGATCCACTGTATCTCAAACAATCAATGTTGAACCCGATCCATTCAAAACTCAATCGGGCATATTTCATTATATCTTAAATTTACGAAAATGCGAGTTAAATTTCAAATGTCCTCGAATTCGAATTCGGATTTAGATTGGAGCTTTATTCTCCTCTCGTAATCATAACAATTGTATTGAGATTTGAGAACATTTTCTATCCCAAGAGATGCACATTTCACAACAAAACTACATTATAGCCATTATACAAGCATCACACCATCATTCAAATTAACCTGAACCCGAAATTTTATTACTCGAGTAGAGCCAATTGCCAAAGCAGACGAATCCAGAATATAAATATTTCCCGGTAACAACGAAGATACACGAGCATAGTCTACAAATAGTATACAACAACTATATTTTCCAGTAACAACAAAGATACATGAGTGTAAAGTTTAAAATTAGTATACATGGATATGGAGTCGGGAATGAACAAACTCATTCGATATGCATAGCAACAAGAGATTCTCGTCTCTTTATTACTCGCTAACCGCTATTACATAGCTCAGCCACGCGTAAAATGAATCGCATTCAAGCTCTTGAGCGAGCAATGATGCATATATTCCCTATATACCCTTCCCACTTCAATTGGCATAAAATTGAATGTTAAAGCAAGTGGTGTGTGTATAGAGTATATACCTGTGCTTTGTCTAGGGCTCGGGAAATGAATCTCTCAAGAGAACCTCATGGCGGAGTCTTCCTCCATTGTCCAGACAAAATCGGGTGTGTCAAATCTCGGCCCTGCAATGCTTCTATAGATATAGAGCTTCTCGACAGAGCAGCTTTCCGGCCTTGAATCCGGAGGTCCTCTCTCGTCGATAACTTCAACATTAAGCCTCGGCATCTTCTGACCTAGAACCTTACACGCTCCATAACTCACCGAGCATGAAGACATCCAAAGGGATCGCATTGTCTCCAGCTTTCCAGCGTTGGCCAAAAGAGCTTTGTCCCCAAACGGACAATCCCGAATCTCTAACTTCCGGAGACTTTCACACCCAGAGAGCACGTGGTGGAGCCCCAAATCACTCTCTCCGGCAAAGGCCACAGATAGCATCTCTAGCTTTTTAGCGTGAGTTCCAATATACTCGAATACGCGATCGGTGAGAAGGCCGGAGAGGGAGAGGCGCCGGAGATTCTTGCAGTGCTCAACGATGGCGCCAAAGCCTACGTCTAGCGGCTGATGGGTTATGTAATCAGGAGTTCGTGGCTCAATGATACAAAGACGGAAACGAGTAAAGTTCGGGCAGTTTCGGGCAATGGTAACTAATGCAGCGTTGGTCATTTGGCGACAAAAGTACAAAACCGATTGGAGCTTTGGACATCCTTCGGAAACGGATACAAGACCTCGTTCTGTTAGTGATACATTAGCTTCCATCACAAATGGATCCGATGGAAACACCCTCAACTCTCTCAAATCCTTGCAAGACGCAGCAATAACTTCGAGGCCACTATCCTCTATGTAATCCAGTACCTGATATCAAATTGTTTATTAGCACAAGAGCAAATCGCAACGTATAAAAATGTGAAAGAGACTCAAGTAAAAGCTAACTAATGATGTTTTGATCAGAAGGTATAATACTCATAGCTAGAGCTATCAATTCAAAATTTGGGTTTGGTTTCTATAGGATCAGGCTGAAGAGGTGTTAAAACGAACCTGGCCTGCAAGACTTTCAGGTAAGGGGTTTTACATATAAAATGTGTGGGTTTTCCTGACCCGAATGTCATTGTAAAAAGGTAAATTTGAGCCATGTACTTCATGGATACCATCGAATGCATATGCTTAAACAACTAGTTTAGGTAATGTATTTCATACTGGGACTCTAGGATCGACGATCAACTTGTGTCTCGATCACAAAATATTAATACTTGTAGTAAAAAGGTAAATTAGATCCATAAACTTCACCGATGTCACAGTTCTTTTCATCACTTCATGGTAGTTAAATACAAATACTTGTGCTATTTTCGAAAAACATTTCCAACTTGTGGCTAAGTAGAAGCTACATCTATAAAGCAAGAGCACAATGACTGTGATTTGCAATATTGTTATTGAATAATATCTCAAACACACAATGGTGATGGTGATAGATTGTAAAACATACCCACAGGCGCTGTAAATTATGGCACTGGCTAACAAGCTCGATAAGCTCGGGACTTTGGATGGTAGCGTAACTCAGATTCAATGACGTCATCCCAGAGCACAAAGGATAAATAGCTGGAAGATAAGCCGGGACCGCATCCCAAAACCCAGAGAAACTCTTCAGTTCTTTGCAACCCGAAAATGCACCCACCAGATTTGAGAGAACATCTTGTCGAAGTTCAGCTGAATAAGCACCCGTGCCTAACTCAGCAAGTTGTGGTGCTCTGCGGAGTAGATTGGCTAGCTTGTCAAGTGGCACAGCACGGTTGAGCCGAAGAGTCTTCAAGTTTGGACACCTACCCACCAAGCGCTCCAATGCACTGAAACTCACCTCGGAACCCAAGCAGGCAATGTTGAGGGACACGAGTGATGTGTATGAATCGGGAAAATGGCTGAGCCAGTGCCCGCTAAGATCCTCCACTTCACTCTCCCGCAAGTCCAGTTCTCTCAGACTCCTACATTAGCAAATTAGGGCACTCAGTAACAACGTCCAAAAAACTGTTACGCAAAACAGAAACAATTACAAATCTACCCTTAAAATTAGGCTAATTAGCCCACCGTGATTGTCAATGATAACAATTACTATGCTCTAGTAACACAACTAATCAGGACATACAAAAAAAACGACCGAAAAGTGAATATCAGAGTTCAACCGTAAAATCAAATCAAGAATCATTTGAAATCTGCAGTAACAACTTCAATATGCTAAAAACCTGAAAAGAACAATGCACTTTGCCATATTAAAGTTAAAGTTAGAAAAAGGAGAATATTTTTTTTTAGGGTAATAAAGAAAGCCAGTCCAAGAAGAAACCAACCTGAACCTGAAAACAACTTGTCACCACAAATGTCAACAACAAACAAACTAGCAAAAGAAAAGGGAACCAAAACAATCATGACTCGACTTTCCACATGAGCCACAAACTTTGAAGTCCTCACAGATCTACATGTGAAAAATGTAAGATACAAAATCCACCATTTATGGAATCACCATAAGATATTTTAGGAATTATTCAGAACTAAGCAACAAAAACAATGTCACACAAAGGGAGGGTTTGAGTTCAAGATTCCATAAGAGGAAAGATCAGAATGCAACAACAAAAAAACAGAGTTCAAGTTCAATCAAAGTAACCTGAATGGCTTCTTAATGAGCAAAACAAACAAAAATGTAAATCTTTAGACATATTCATCATCATTACACACTCAACTAGCTGTAATAACTTGAACTCTTTATATGTCAGTTTTTTCTCCTATTCATTAGTGAGTTTTGTGAGAGAAAAAAAAAATCACAATTTTTTTATTTTTTAATATTGATTACAAAATACAAAACACGAACATGGTTACAAAATGTGTAGCTAATATTGGGAGAAAGATCTTTTCTAGTCCCTGAACTATATCGTTTATTCTACTGGGGTCCTTGAACTTCATTTTGTGCATTACCAGTACTGTTTCTTTCATTTTATTCCGCGAAGGTCCCTACCGTTAAGTCTAATAACATTTTCCGTTAATTATGCTAATGTGACACTTTTTTGCAGCAAAAAAATTATTTTTAATGTTCAATTACTATTATACCCTCAACTTAAAAATTAACAATTACTATTTTACCCTTAACATTTTTTATATTATTTATTTAATTATCATTGTTCAAGAACTTTGAAGATTCCGTC